>CALSCO010000972.1:0-41266 GCA_943704415.1 Parvularia atlantis | reverse complement strand
CCCCGGTCGCCCGCAACGTCGTCGTCGGCACCGCTCTGAACAGCACGCAGCAGGCAGCATCACACAGCAACAGGCTTGTACAGCACGGTGTCCGAGTTGAGGATAATCTGGCGGCATGAACGGAGCGCATGTCGGCGCGTGCGGCTGTCACAACGCCCGTGTGGACACGTGACCAGATCCGATGGGCAGATATCTTGCACACAATGTCAATTGCAGCACAGATAGTGCGCACCCATGCTGCAGGCCGCGGTGCAGTCGCTTCGCCTTCGGTGCACATCTGGTTCGGCTATACTTGGTTGCCAGACACCGGCAGCCGCAACTGCGACGAGCACGGCGCGCGCGGTGAGCCCCTGGCTTGCCTACGTCTGTAGTATTTCAAGTACAAGAGAATGCATGCGTCCATGATGTCAAACGGGTGGCAGCGAGAATGAGAGCGGGAGCGCATTTACCCGGGTAGCGCGCGCGAAGTCGTTGCTGCGCCACCGTCGCTCGTCGTAGCCCTCCGCAGGCGCGCGCCCCAGCCATAAAGGATGTTCTATGCGAGCGAGATACTCTCGCGCAAGGGCCCGCTGTCGCACGTGTGGCTGGCGGCGCACATGGACCGCAAGCTGAGCAAGACCCAGGTCGTCAACACGCGCATCCCCGACGCCGTCGGTGCGCCCCTCTCCTTGCCTTGCCCTCTGCGCCTCGTCTGATGCGCACGCGCGCGGCAGCCGACATCCTCAACCCGACCGACAAGCTCGCGCTGCGCCTGTCGTCGCACCTCATGCTCGGCGTCGTCAAGATCTACCAGCGCAAGGCGCAGTACCTGCTGGTCGAGGCGGGCGACGCCGTCTACCGCATCAAGACCGTGCGCCGCCTGCCCTCCCCTTGCCCATCGGCCCTCGCCGCTCACCGCACCTCCCGCCACAGGCTTTCCGCCAGGGCGACGTCGACCTCCCGCTCGAGCACCGCGTCGCCGCCTTTTCAAGCATCACGATGACCGGCGCCGACTCGGGCGTCGACCTCGCCGTGCTCCTGCGCGTCCAGGCGCCCGAGGCGAGGTGCGATGAGCCCCCGCTGTGGGACTACGCCCGCTCAGACGACGACGCCACCGCAGCTTCGCCGCCTTCGCCGCCGTCCCGGCCGAAAAGTCGCTCCTGCTCAACCTCACGCCCGCGACGCTCGCCGGCCGCCCCTCGCTGCTCTCGCTCGAGCGCTCGCAGACGCAGCAGACGCAGCAGCAGCGCGCGCGCTCGTCCGTCCAGGCCGGCGGCTTTGGCTTCTCGGACGTGGACGAGGTGCGCCACCAGTGCGTGGTGGCTGTAGTGCTGACGGCGCGCGCGGCAGACGATGGACCGCACCGAGGCCTCGGTCGAGGTCGGCCGTGACGCGCCCGCCGACCGCGAGGTCCCGCGCGACGGCGACGCCGTGCCCGAGTACGACGGGCGCATGTTTGCTGACGCGTTCATGTGCGTTGCGCGAGCACGGCGGCACCGCTGCGGCTGACGCGCGTGCACACGCACACAGGGACTACGACAAGGCGCCGATGACGCCGCCGCGCATGTCGGCCGGCGGCGCGGACCTGCTCGCGTTGGACGGCCGCGCCGACGACGCCGCGATGGACCTCGACCGCACGCTGCCGCCGGACGCTGAGGTGCCCGTGATTGCGTGCGTGTGGAGCCGCTTGTGTGGGACGCGCGTTCACGCTGCCCTCGCGCAGCCCGCCCTCGCTGCAGGTCACGCCGGCGGCCGCGCGCAAGCGCAAGGCGGCGACGCTGTTTGTGGACGAGTCGGTCACGCTGCAGAAGACGACGTACCGGCAATGGCTCGACAACCCCGAGGACCTGCTGCGGCCCGCGCCGTCGGCCGCCGCACTGCAGGACGAGGCTGCGCCCTCGGTGCTCAGCACGCCCGGGTGGCTCGATGTCTCGCTGCTCGCGCCGCGAGCCACGTACGTCAAGCGGCGCGCCGTGCCGATGTACCAGCTACCCGTGCCCGTGCCCGCCGCCGCCGCGGCCGAGGACGACGGGGTGCCGCAGCTGCTGCCGCCAGCAAGGGAGCCCGAGCGCGCCGACGACCACTTTGTGCTCAACGACCGCGGCGGCTTTGACGACGCGCCCATGCCTGGCACAGCCGACGTCTCATTCGCGGACCACCCCTTTGGCGGCGCGGACTTTGACCTGTCGACCGTGGGTGCGTGCGCGCGGAAGGGTCGTGATCGCCCTCACCTGGCGCGTGCGCAGAGCCGAACGCGCCGATGGCCGAGCCGGCCGAGGAGGCGCCGCCGGTGCAGTCGTCGACGGCGCAGACGGAGCAGATCGCGGTGCTGCTGACGCGGCACTTTGAGGCGGGCGCGCACGTGCTGAGCGTGCAGCAGCTGCTGATCGACGAGGTGCGGCGCCGCGCGCCATCTCGCGTGCGCGCCTGCCTGACACCCGCGCTCGTACGCGCAGTCACGCCGCGACCGCCGCGCCGCCGCGGGTCTGTTTTACCAGCTGCTCGAGCTCAAGACGGCGCACCGCGTGCGGCTGCAGCAGGACGCGCCGTACAGCGACATCCGCGTGTCGCCGCTGCCGCACGCGGTGGCCGTCTGACCTTTTTTTTTGTACCGAATTTTGCGGACGACGTGCGGACGACGTGCGGGCGCGCGATCGATTAGGGGCGATCTCTCCGCGGCCATTTCTGTCGCGTGGCTAGGACGCAGATCGGCTGCCGCTCCGAACCTGTTCCCGCACGCGCTTCGTCCTCGCTCGTGCTGCTCGCTCGCGCTGCTGCCCCTCGCTGCGCCCCGCACGACGACGCAGCACGAGTCTGACACGCATGCCGAACGCGCAGCAGCAAGCAGCTCGACATCCTCCTATGGCCCCGCCCCCGCCCGGCACGTCCGCCGCGCCGGCCAAGGTGGCCAACACGATGGCCGACCTGCAGAAGCGCGACTTCTGGGCGGTGGTGATCGGCGGGACGCTGCTGTCGGCGGTGGCCGGGTACATCAACGCGGCGACGATGATCGGCCTGTTCACGACGACGGTGTCGCACCTGACGGGGACGACGACGCGCCTGGCCGTGACCATGGTCCAGAACAAGTGGGACAACGTCCTGCGCGAGACCACCATCCTCTTCGGCTTCCTCTTCGGCTCGTTCGTCTGCGGCATCATCGTCCGCTCGTCAAAGTTCCGCCTCACCCGCCGCTACGGCGCCGCCCTCCTGCTCGAGTCGCTCGCCCTCGCCGCAACGACGCTCTGCCTCTACGCCGAGAACTACATCGCCCCCGTCGTCGCCGCCTTCGCCTGCGGCCTCCAGAACGGCCTGACCTCGGGCTACTCGGGCGCGATCGTCCGCACGACCCACGTCACCGGCACCGTCACCGACATCGGCCTCATCATCGGCCAGAACCTCCTGACCGAGACCCGCTCGGACCTGTGGAAGCTCAAGGTGCTCGTGCCCCTCCTCGTCGGCTACTGGGCCGGCGGCCTCGTCGGCACCGTCGCGTACGTCGAGCTCGACTACCTCTGCTTCGTCATCCCTGCCGTCTTTGTCGGCGTACTCGGCCTCGTCCAGATCTTCATCCAGTCGTTCATGATCCACAAGACCGAGGTCCACGACCTCGAGCTGCGCAAGGCCCGCGCTCGCGCCCGCCGCGCCGCCAAGAAGCGTGGGCGCCCGCTGCTCGACAGCCATGACGGCGACGCCGTCAGCACCAGCTCCAACGCGCCGCTCGTCGGCAACGGCGCGGGCACCGAGGTCATCGAGATGCCCGTGCTGGGTGCGGCGGCGGCGGCCTCGACTAACGGCGTGCACGAGCACGACGCGCACGCGATGGACGACGACCACGGTGTCGTGCCGCTCGTGCTCAACGACATCCGCCAGCGCAAGACCGGTGCGTGTGCTCGACCCGTGGCGCGCGCAGCCCAGAGCTCACCACGTGAGCACCGCGCGCTGCGCAGAGGCCCGCCAGTACGACGAGGACGACGAGATGCACGGCCACTACGACACCGAGGACGACGACCACTGACCCGTGTATGGTTTTCTTCTTCTGCTTTCCCTCCCTTGTACTTACAGCTTACTGCTGGCCACCGCCTCCGCGAACGGGTAGTCGATGTAGCCGCGCGGGCCACCGCGGTAGAACGTCGTGCGGTCGTACGGGTTGAGCGGCAGGTTGTGCTCAAAGCGGCGCGGCAGGTCAGGGTTGGCGATGAAAAGGCGGCCATAGGCGACGCCGTCGGCGAGACCCTGCGCGTGGACGCGGTGTGAGCGGTTTAAGGGCGGGTGGGCGAAAGGCACCTGCTCGATCGCCTCCATGCCCGACTCACGCGTGTAGCCGCCCGCGGTGATGATGCGTCCGCGGTAGACGCGGCGCCAGAGCGGGCGGAAGTCGCGCGTCTCGTCGGGATAGTCGACCAGGCCGTTGGTGCGCGGCTCAACCATGTGCACGTACGAGAGCCCGCGTGGGTTGAGCTGCTCAAGCACGTACGTCCACGTCGCGACGGGGTCGCTGTCGCCCATGCCCTGGCCGGTGTACGCGGGCGAGAGACGGATGCCGACGCGGCCGGCGCCGCCGACGGCCGCGGCGACCGCGTCGACGACCTCGAGCAGGAAGCGGGCGCGGTTGGCCACCGAGCCGCCGTACTCGTCCGCTGCGCGTGCACAACGTGAGCGCGACCAGCGCACAGCACGGGCGCGCGCACGCACTGCGCAGGTTGCTTGTGTCGTTCAGGAACTGGTCAATCAGGTAACCTGGCGCACGCGTTGAGCAAGAACGAGAGCAAGAAGGCAGCGAGAGATACGGCACCGTTCGCGCCGTGCACCTCGACGCCGTCAAAGCCGGCCCTGATCGCGTTGCGCGCGGCCGTGGCGTACTGCTGCACGACGTCGGCGATACCGGCACGGTCGAGGGCGCGCGGCGTCTCGTACGCGACCAGTTGCTTCTGCGGCGAGAGCGTCTTGCCCTTGAACGTGACAGGGCTGGGCGCGACGGGCTCGATGCCGTGGATGCTCACGTGCGACACGCGGCCTGCGCGCCGGGCGCCGTCAGCAGCACGCCGACGACGAGGACGACGGTGCGCACCCATGTGCCACAGCTGGCACACGAACACGCCGCCCTCACGGTGCACGGCGCGGACGATCGCGGACCAGCGCGCGACCTGCCCGAGACGCGCACGTTGAGCACACCGATCTGCGCGTCTCCTGCAGCAGCGGCGCGCCTGCTCGTCGCTCCAGATGCCCGGCACGTGCAGCACGCCCGTGCCCTGCAGCGACACGCACGTCGCCTCGGTCACGAGCAGCCCGCCGCCGCCGACCGCGCGCTGCCGGTAGTACTCCTCGAGCAGCGGGCTGTGCGCGCGCGTCAGGCACAGCGGCGGCGTGCGGCACCCATCCCACACCCCGGCAGCGTCTGCGGCGAGCGCTGGCGCGTCAGCGGCGCGAGCACGACGCGGTGGCGCAGCGGCGGCAGGTCGCCCAGGACCAGCGGCTGGAACATTGGCTCTTGAAACGGATCTGCGTCGCCTTTGTCAGAGCGAGGTTCCAGCGTGTTTGTCGAACTCGCGCTCGCGCTCGATGGCCAGCAGCAGCACGGGCGGCAGCAGCGGCGGCGGCATCAGCGCTGTGCGCGCCAGGTACGAGCGCGGTGGTGCGGCCAGCGGCGGCGGTGAGGGCGGCAAGGCGGGCGGCGGCACCGCCAATGTCAACAAAGCAGCGTCGCGCGCGTCCGTGGCCATCGTCACGAGCGACGGCGGCGGCGCGGACGGCGCGAGCAGCCTCGTCGCGCGCCTGCGCAGCAAGTACGACGGCAACAAGCCGGCTGAGCCCGCGCCGCCGCTGCAGCGTGCCAACAGCGTCGCCGTGTCGCGCGTGCCGCGCCAGCCGCCCGTCGCCGTCCCCGCCACGCCGGCCGCGCCCACGACGCCTATCCGCCCCGCCGCGATCGTTACGAGCGGCGCGCGCGACCTCTTCGGGCCCGCCACGCCCATCGGTCTGCGCCCGTCCACCACGCCCGGCAGCGACGCCGGCACGGCGCGCCAGTTCAAGTTTGCCGTGCAGACGACCACGAAGCTGTACCGCTCGTCAGGCTCGCCGCAGGTGAGCGCAGCCGGCGGCGGTGGCCACGCAGGGTGGTACGGGACGCTGCCGCGCGCGGCCTCGACGCCGGCCGGCCTCAAGCGCCACACCATCAGCCTCGCCACGCCCATCAGCCCCATGGCGCGCGTGAAGCTTGGATGCGGTGTTGGCGCGAGCTGACGACTGCGCTCAGGCCGCGCCGTACGTCGCCGCCAAGCCGTCCGCAGCCGAGCGCGCACCGAGTGAAGTCAAGCCTGAGCCCGAGCCCGAGCACGGCGCCGGTGCCTGTGCGTTTTTTTTTTTTTTTTTTTTTTTTTTTTTTTTTGCAGTGCTGATCGCTGCTTCGGCTGCTGCTGCTGCTGCTTGCTGCTTTGTTGCTGCTGTCTTGCTGTCTTGCTACTGCTGTCTTGCTGTCTTGCTACTGCTTGCTTGTTGTCGCTGCTTGCTGTCTTGCTGTCTTGCCGCCTTGCACGCACGCACTCGCAAACTCGCGCTCGTCTCGACTGCGTACCGTTCTGTTGCCCACTTGCCCATTCAAAGGGCAACTCGTGCTCCATTTTCGTTGCTCGCTCGAACCATGCCGCCGGCCGTGCAGCACGAGACGCTCGTCGGCCGCCTGTTCCACCTCGTCGTCGCCGTCTTCGCCGCCGTCGTCGCCCTCTTCATGCCCAAGCCCATCGTGCCCCCGCCCATCGTCGCGCCCGCGCGCCCCCCGCTCTCGCGCTCAGGTCGCGTCCCCCTCATCCGCACGCGCCGCTCCCGCGTTCTCCCGCCTCCGCCCTCTCCTCCACCCCCTTCACGCGCCCCGCGGCCCGCGCGCGCGCGGCGCAGACGGGCCGCGGAGGGGGGCGGCCCGCAGCAGCCGTCTCTCTGACGTGGCCCGGAAGCCGCCCGGAATACGCCTATTGACTTGCGTGACAGGCTCTGGTGCGGGCGCCTCGTCGGCGGACGGCGCGGGCAGCAGCAGCAGCGGCTCGGCGGTGTCGTCGCCGAGCGCGTCGGTGCGTGGTGGGCGACGGTCGGGGAACGTGACTGATGCGCGGACGGCGCCAGGTCAACTTTTTCGACAAGCTTCGCGGCGAGGCGCCGGTCGTGACCGAGGAGCAGGTCCGGCGCACGGTCAAGGCACGCGCGGGCTGCACGCGATCGCGCGAGGGGGGGGGGGGGGGGGGGGGGATGCTCATGCACTGCCGTGAGCAGAAGTACGACACGAACGGTGACGGCGTCGTCAACCGCAAGGAGTTCAACGCGTTCATCACAGACCTGCTCGTCGACGCCGCGGGCAAGCCGTACCCGCTCAGCGCCGAGCAGGTCGACCATATCTTTGACGTGCTCGACGACAACAGCGACGGTGTGACGCGCCAGTGGCCCCGCCCGGGAGCCCGCTGACGCCGCCGTGCGCAGGCGCGATCGATGCGAGCGAGTTTGTGAACTGCTGGAACCGCTGGGTCGCGCCGCTCAACAACGTGCGCGCATGCTGTCGCGCGGTCTCGATGGCTCACGCGTGCGCACGCACAGCCCAAGACGGCGCTCATCGTCGTCGATGTGCAGAACGACTTTATCTCGGGCTCGCTCGCGCTGCGCAACTGCCCCGCCAAAGACGTGCGTGTCGCCCGAGTGCGCGCGGTGGCCTTCGTCTAATGGGTGGTGCGGATCGGCGCGCAGGATGGCGCCAAGGTCGTGCCGGTGATCAACAAGCTGCGCAAGGAGAACAAGTTTGACGTCGTCGTGTTCACGCTCGACTCGCACCCAGCCGACCACTGCTCCTTTCACAGCAACGTGCACAAGCACGCGCTCGCGGACGACACGCCGGTGCACGCCCTGCGTGTCGTGTGCACTGCGTCCCGCTCAGACCGGCGCGCGGCTAGGTCAAGGCGTCGGACGCCAAGCTGTTTGACATCGTGCGCCTGCGCGGCCCGCCGCCGGTCGACCAGAAGCTGTGGCCTAGCCACTGCGTCCAGGGCACGCGCGGCGAGGAGCTGCACGAGGACCTGATCGTGGATGAGGAGGCGCGTGCTGCGACGCAGGCGGCGTTGGCTGATGTTGGGGCGCAGACGGACGTGATGGTGCACAAGGGCACCAAGACCGACGTGGACTCGTACTCGGCCTTTTGGGACAACGCCAAGCTGTCGGAGACGTCGCTGCTCAAGCAGCTGCAGGAGAAGCAGATCAACACGGTGCGCGCGGACTCGGCGCAGGGACGGCGGGCTGAGCCGTGCGCGCGCGTACAGGTGTTTGTGTGCGGGCTCGCGTACGACGTGTGCGTGGGCTCGACGGCGCTGCACGCGGCCGAGCACGGCTTCCGCACGATAGTGGTCGAGGACGCGTGCGCGGGCGTGACGCACGAGGGCATCGCCGAGATGAAGAAGGCGCTGACCGACAGCGGCTGCCTGATTGTGCAGTCGAACGAGGTGCGTGTGTGTTGCCGTCGGCCTCGGGGTGGCTCAAGCACGCGCGCGGCCTGGCAGGTGCACGGCCTAAACATCGGCAAAGACCGCGACAGCGCCACCGCGCTCGGCACGCTCAAGCAGATGCGCCTGGCCAAAGAGAACAACCTCAAGATGGCCGACCACATCCGCATGAGCCTGTCCGCGTGATGCCCTCTGTTGCCGGTTTCCCCCCATCAAGCTAGTTTGTCGTTCGTGATCGTACAGGTGTCTCTCTCCTCAGCTGAGCGACGACGTCCGCGCGACGACCGGCGCCAGCTGCGCCGCCGAGATGGCGTTGGGCAGGGACGGGCGCGTGACCGAGTCGAGCAGCTCGGCCATGCCGTTCTCCTGCGCGGCATAGTGAGTACGAGCGGCACGCGCAGCACACGGGGGCGCACCTTGAGCACCTCGCAGTCGCGGTGTTCGAGCAGCAGCGTGCGCACGTAGTAGTTTTCGTCCTTGAGGAACGAGATCTCCTTGATCAGCATCTCGTTCGCTCTGCGCTGCGCGTCGGCAACACGGTGCACACGCTGCGCATCAATGGCGCACCTCTGCAGCTCGGTCGTTGCCGTGTGGAGGTCGTTGAGGCGCTCCTTGCGCTTGCGCCGGCACTTTTGCGCGGCGATGCGGTTGCGCGCGAGGAACCGCTCGCGCCGCTCGTCGACCTCGCTGCTTGTCTCGCCTGCGCGACGGTGAGCGGCTCGGCAGGCGAGCAAGGAGCATGTGGGCGCGCACCCTCCGAGTCGGTCTTGGCACTGTCCCGGGACGACGACGGCGCGGCGGCGGCGGCGGTGGAAGCGGGCGGGCTGGTGCGCCGCTTACCACTGGCCGATCGCGTCGCGATCTTGCCCGCCGCGCCCGCCGCACCCGCCGCGCCCGCTGCGTCCGCTGTCCCGCGCGGCCGGGGCACGTGGATCGTCGGCAGCGTCGACAGCAGCGCCTGGGCCGTGAGCGCGGCGTCACCGGCCAACTCTACGGCAGCGGCACCATGAGTGTTGCGCCGCGAACGCAGTGGCGGCTGCGCGCACCGGAACTCGCGTGCACGGCCAGCTCGAGCTCCGACGCGGCCGTTAGCAGGTGCATCGACCCCGTGCGGCTCCCGATGCGCCCCGCGGCCTGCTGCTGCTGATCGGCGCGCTGTGCCACCTCGGCGCCCATCGCGAGCTGTTGAATCCCCGTCGCGGCCGAGAAGACGCTGTCTGCGCGCGGAGGCCTCAGACCGTTGTCGCGTCGCGTCCGCGCATTGTCCCGCGCACCAAACGGATTCGCCTCGAGCGTGACACCCGCCGCCGCCGCCAGCGCGCTCACCGTCGACGTCAGCGCGCCGCCGCCGCCGCCGCCACCGCTGGTGTGCAGCACGCCAGGCGCGGGCGTGGTGACGCCGTTGAGCTGGTCGAAGAACGTGTTTGGCGTGGGCAGGACGCCGAGCGCGGCGGCTGCGGCGTCGGCCGTCGCTGCGACTCGCGCATCGTCAACACCGCTGTGCACGCGGCACTCACGGCCGCACGCCGCGCACCCGTCCGCGTCGGCAGCACGAGCGGTGTGAGGCGCGCCGACATCGCCAAAGTGGCTGTGACGTCAGACCACGTGACCGAGGTCTATGACAGCTCGAAACACACCTCGAACGTGGCTCACACGGACTTGCGCCAGGCGCGGCCGTAGTGCTGCGCGAGCTCGGCCTGGCCCTGCGCGAGCGGCACGACGAGCGGGAAGAGGTCGGGCAGGAGCGTGCGCGTGCGTGCAAGGCCGAGCGTGTGCGTGCGGCACGCCTTGAACGCCTCGATTTGCGTCATGAACGGGTCGATGCGCACGCCCGTCAGCTCCAGCAGCCACCTGCGGCCCGGGTCAGCGCCGTGCCGAAGGAAAGGGGGGGGGGGGGGGGGCGCACCAGCAAAGCAGCTCTGCGAGCCACGCCAGCGGCATCAGCAGCCACAGCGGCACCGGCACGAGCCGCACGATGCGCGCGCCCACCGCCTCAAGCACCGGCCGGAAGAACTCGAGGTTCTCTGCGGGAAGCGCACAGTGAGGCCACGGCCGACGGACGGTGCTGCACGCACCGATCGCGACGCCGTCTGTCACGTGCAGCACCTGCCCGTGCGTCCGCGCCTGCGGCCCGACGAGCGCGCTCGCGGCGAGTACGGTCGCGAGCACGAGGTTGTCGACGTGCGTCCAGTCCTGCGGGCGCGCTCAGCAGCTGCGCACGGCAACGAGCACGGCGCACGCGCGCACACCGTCAGCGGGCGGTCCGCAAAGTAGAACGGCACCAGGCCGCCCAGCCGGTCGGCGATCGTGAGGATGCGCGGCACATGCAGCGTCTCGCCGATGCCGTAGATGCCGCTCGGCCGCACGACGCACGCGCGCAGCCCGTCCCAGCCGAGCACGAGGCGCTCAGCTGCCGCCTTGGCCTCGCCGTAGCCGTCGATGTAGCGCTCCGGGTACGGCGCGTCCTCCGGCTTGTCGACGAACGGCACGTCGCCGCCAAGAAGCGCGCTGCTCGAAGAGATGTACACGACGCGCCCGACGCCGCACTCGCCCGCCGCCGCCAGCACCGCGCGCGTCCCCTCCACGTTGACGCTCCACGCCGCCGCCGCGCCCTTGGGCCGGATCCGCGCCGTGCCAAACGCGGGCTCGCCAAAGAACGACGCCGCGTGCACTACCACGTCCACGCCCCGCCCGGCCAGCGCGCCCGCGAGCGCCGCCCGGTCGCGCACGTCCGCCGCCACGCGCACAACGCGGTCGTCGAACGCCTCGTCGCGATGCGCACGATCGATGCTCACGACACGCCGCGCCCCGGCCGCCGCCAGCGCGCACACGAGCGTGCCGCCAAAAAAGCCCGCACCGCCCGTCACGGCCCATATCGTGCCGCGTACGTGCGGCGCGAGGCGTTCGAGCAGGGCGGTGCGTGGCGGTGTGCGGTCCATCTAAGTAAGAGTCGCCGCGGTTGGCTGTGAGTGCGCGGTGTTCAGGTCAAACTTCGCGTTTGGCCTTGAGGGCCAGAACGGTTCACACTGGAAAGTCAAGCGTGAGGCGGTGGCCGTTGTACAAAACACACTGTGCGAGCTGACCCTCGATGACTCACGCACTCGATGACATACGCACACGGTCATGACGGTGGTAGACGGCACATGCTATCAGGAAACAGAGAGAGAGAGAGAGAGAGAGAGAGAGAGAGAGAGAGAGAGAGAGAGAGAGAGAGAGAGAGAGAGAGAGAGAGAGAGAGAGAGAGAGAGGCACAGAGAAGCGAAGCACTCGAGCGCGTCAGACGAGCGTCGCCGTGAGCTCGGCAAGCTTGTCGTGCAGCTCGGCAAAGATCGGGCGCTTGGACGGGTCGTTGTCCCAGCCCGCACGCATCAGCTTAGCAAGCGCCTCGGGGATCTTGTTGTCGATCGTCGGGCGGAACTGCGCCACAGGGTCAGCGCGCAGAACGCGGAGCCAAAGTGCACCAGAGAACACGCACCAGGCCGAGATAGCTCGCAACGAGCCCGGCGACAAGGTGCGGCGGCACATGGTTCTTGTCCGCGTACGGCGTCGACATCGTCCACACCTCCCACATCGTGATCGCGAAGCTGAACACGTCCGCCGGGAGCGACACGGGCTCGCCGCGCAGCGTCTGCAGACAGTCATCATCAGCGAGTGGCCCTCGAGCAAACAGTCGAGCGCACCTCGGGCGCGGCGTAGTGCAGCGTCAGGCCGCCAGGGCGCTGCTCGTAGCCGATCGTCGTGCCCAGCACCATCGACAGCCCAAAGTCGGCGATCTTGACCGTCCAGTTGTCCGTCACCTGCGTCGCACCGGTGAGGCAGCGCCGCGCCACACGCTGCGCTGTCTCACGAGGATGTTGTCCGGCTTGAGGTCGCTGTGCAGCACCTTGCTCCGGTGCAGGTACGCCATGCCGCTCGCCGCCTGTGCGTTGCACGCCGCTCTCAGTCGTGCCGCGCTCACTTGTGCTGCAAACGTACCTGCGCGAGCATGCCCAAACGCCGCGCCGACGTCAGCTGCGCCTTGCGCTCGTGGCTGTAGATCATATCGCCGAGGCTGCCCAACTTGCAGTACTCAGTTACCAGCAGCCACCTGCCGTGCATGCCGGCTTCAGCTGGCGCGACGTGCCAGTGGGCACGCACGCGTCCCCGTCCTGCGCCACACCAAACGTCTGCACGACGTGCTTGTGCTGCATATCCCTGTGATACCGCTGTCAGTCGCGCATCAAGCTCAGCACACGCGCACTTCTGCGTCGCAATCTCACGCAAGAACTGCGCCTCTGCTTTGTGGTCCTTGCGCTGAGGCTGGATCTGCTTGATCACAACCTGCACGAGGCGCACATCAGCACGACTGATGCGCACAAGACGGGGCGCACGTCGGAGCCCAGATACGAGCCCATGAACACAACGCCCATGCCGCCCCTGCCAAGCTCAGCGCCCTTTTTCAGCAACTTGAACGGGATCGCGCCTTCCTCGGCAACGCCACTTGCACGCGCCGCTGCGAAATGCACGGTCAGGCGTCTGCACAAATAAGCACCGAAGCACGCACGCTGCGGGCGTGACGTCTCAATCTCCTTCGTGCGCTGCTCGTCGTCCACAGACGACCACGAGCCTGCGTGCGCACACATCAGCACATCGACCTAGCCGGCACAAAAGCAGTGTACCGCGCGCAGCCACAGGAGCAGCTGCACCGGGCTCGCTGATCGGTCGCACATACACCAGCGAGGGCGGCTGCGGTGCACGGCGTGCAGGGGCCGCGCTCGGCCACAGATCTTCGGCCGTCTTGCCCTCCGAGTTCTTGACGGCACAATCCGCGCCCGCGGCCACGAGGATGTCGAAGATGCCGCGGTGCTGAGCGCGAGCAGCGTAGTGCAGGGGCGTCTCGCGCTTGACCGTTCGCGCGTCGATGTCGCGGCCCTTGGCTAGCAGCGCCTGCGAGGGCCGCGCGTGAGGTCAAGCGCGAGCCACGTGCGTCGTGCACCTGCACGAGCGACTTGTTCTTCTGCATGACGGCCAGGTGCAGGAGGTTCTGCTTATCGGCGTCTGCGCGTGCATGTCAGCCGTGACCGGCTCAAGGAGGCGCATACCAATGACATGCAGGTCGAGGCCGTTGCGCAGGGCGATCTCGAGCGTGCGCACATCCTCGATCTCGGCAACTTGCTTGGCGATGCGCTCCTCCTCGGCCTTGCGGATCTCGTCGCACAGCGCCGCGACGTCGCCGTCGAGCGGGGCGCGCTCGCGGAGGCCTCGTGCGACGTCGCGCAGCTGCTGCAGCGCCCAGGCGCTCGACGGCGAGGCCGATGACGCGCCCGCGAGCACGATCGCGCGCCCGTGCCTCAGGTACCGCGCAAAGCCGGCCAGGTCCAGCCCGGCCTGGGCGCGCAGCAGGCGCTGGCAGTGCGGCGCCCAGTCGTCGGCGAGGCTCGCGCGCTCGTCGGCGATCGCTGTGAGCAGCCCGATCGGCCCGTGTCTTGCGTCCGCACGGAGGCGCGCACCGTGCTCGACTAGGTCCAGGTCCTCGAGCAGCTGCGCCCACATCGCGTGCACGTTGTGCGCGTTGCCCCAGTTGTGGTTGATCGAGATCGTGTCGCCCTGGCGCGCACACCCGTCAGCAGCAAGCAACAGCAGCAGCAGCAGCAGCAGCAGCGACACAGGCGGCGCGCACCACGTTCGCGACCTGGTGCGCCCACCCGCTCGGCACGAAGATCGTCTCGCCCGGCAGCTGCTCAACGACGCGCGGCACGGCCTCTGTGGCGCGCGGGAAGGCGGCCGCGTCGATCGGCGCGTGCACGTCGCGCACGAGCGTGTTGGGCAGCGTCCGGTGCATCAGCAGCCCGCGCTGCTCGGGCGCGAACAGCGTCCAGCGCTTGCGCCCGCACACGTTGGTCGACCACGAGTACGACCTGCTCGCGCACAGTGAGCGAGCACGGGGCGTGATCAAGCGCAAGGCGCACCGGAACACGTCGACGTGCAGCGGCGTGCGCGTCCCGTCCGGCCCCATGTAGCAGAAGCGGTAGTCGTCGCCCGGCGCGGTCGCGTCCCACCACGCGTTGATCCAGTCGTCCGCAAAGACGGCCGGCGTCTCGTACGCGTCGTACCCGGGCGCCGCCACGTGCAGGTGCCAGTCCTTGACGTACCAGCGCCCGGCCCCGCCCGGCGCGCGCCACTCAGCGAAGTAGTCGCGCAACCGCATCGTCCGCTGCGGCGCCTCGCCATACGCCGCCTCGCGCGCCGTGTCGGTCGCCGTCACCGTCGCGTCGCCAAAGAGCGCCGTCAGCACGTCCCACCGCGGCTCGCCCGCCGCGTCGACCCACTCGCGCCGCGATCGCCAGCGCGCCGTCAGCGCCGGGCCAAACACGACCGGCTCGTTGCGCGAGAGGTACCGCTGCCGTTGCGTGCGCGTACGCGTGTCAGCAACGCGTTTCACGGGCAGCGCAGCAGCCGCACGACCTCGACAAAGACCGACACCGGCAGCGGCTCGGGCTCGTACGCGATCGCCATGTACAGAACAAACGTCACGAAATGCGGTCGGCCACCTGCCCCACGAGCACGCGCAGCTGCTGCGACCACTTGTCCATCGCGCCGTACAGCTGCGTCTCCTGCCGGTGCTGGTTGAGTTCGAGCCGCTGGTTGACCTGCGCCCCGCGGCGACGTGAGCCCTTGCGCGGTGGCCGGCCAGCCGGCGCGCACCTGGTCGATGCGCCCGTCGATCTGACCGTCGAGAATGAGCGCGACGAGGAGCGTCTCGACCTCGGCCGGTGTGATGTTGAGCTGCGCAAGGGCGTCAGGCTCGACAAGCGGGCAGTCCGGCGCACGGCGCACCTGGCGAGCCACAAACGACAGGTCGAGCCGCGTGTACGGCTTGATCAGCGCGATCAGCACTGTCGTCCGGATCGACTTGAGCAGCTCCTCGATGTAGTCGCGGATGAACGGGTCGTCCATGATCGTCTTGCGGTTGTCTGTGCGTCGTGCGGGCGCTCAGCATGCCGACGACCGCAAAGCTCGCCCGGGCGTACCGCGCAGAATCTTCTCAAACTCGAGGATCTCCTTGCGCTGGTGCGCCGAGTTGAGGTTCGTCATCGCCATGATCTCCGGGTCGTTCTTGTATCTGCACACACGCGCACGCGCGGATCAGACCTCGCGCGCCCAGCGGTCAAACGCACGGCTTCGTCTCCTGCGCAGCGAAGGGGTCGATCTGCGATTGCATGATCATGCTCGCCAGCACAAGGTACTTGAGGCACTGGATACGCCGCGAGCTCCCGGCCTCGTCGTAGTTCTTGAACGCCTCGAAAAAGTCCTTGTGCGCGAGCTCCCATTGCCCTGCACGCCAGCACGTGAGCCGCAGCGCGCACACGCATACGGCACCGCACCTTCGCTCATGTGCATCTTGCCGCCGCACTCGCGGATGATGCCCATGATGCGCGGGTGCGGGATGGCCGACTTGATGCGCAGCGACAGGTTGTACAACTCCTGCACCGGGTGGCCGTCAGCGCGCTCGAACACGGCGCAGCAACCGCCACGCACACCTTGAGTTTCTTGTTGTTTTTGGTCGCGGTGTACATCTGGATCTCGAGCGCGTAGATTTCGAGCAGCTGCGTGCCCTTCTTTGTGTCGTCCGTCCCGTCCTCCGACTGGCACGCCTGATGCAGCGCGCGCAGGATCTTGTTGAGGCGCGCGTACTCGCCGCGGTCCAGCCAGAGCTTGGCCAGCTTGACGTTGGTTTTGAACCACAGCCGCTGTGCGTCCGCAGGCGCGTTAGCACGACTCCTCTGCGCAGCGGTTGTTCGTGCCGACCTCGTTCTGCGAGTCCTCGAGCACCGCCAGCGTGGCCGAGTAGAACTGCTCGAGAAAGTCGGTGTCGGGCGAGGCCGAGATGAGGTCGAGGATCGAGTTGATCGACTTCTCGCTGTAATTGCGCGTCACGGCCGACTTGATGTACGTCAGCAGCTGCTTGTACGTGGCGAGGCACTGACGCGTCGCGCCTCTTGAGCCGGGCAGCGATGCGGTACCGGCGCGCGCACCGCCTTGGTGTCACCCAGGCGGAAGTGCAGCTTGACCATCTGCTTGTGCGCCTTGAAGCCCCTGCCGTTGCGCCGCCGACGTTGAGACGTTGTAGACGCATCGGCGCGCGCTGCCCGCGCACCAGTCGCCCTTCTCGGCCTCGCTCGCGACGACCTTCTGGAACGCAGCGAGGGCGTCGCGCGGCGCGTCCTCCTTGAGCGCTGCGTCCCGCGCGCGCGTCACGTCATGCCCCGCGATCGCATCCGCATCCGCATTGCACCCTTGGCGTTGTAGTACTGGTTCTCGAGGTCGACGTCGGGCTCCTCGCCGTCGTCGCTCTCGTACTCGAAGCCATAGTCCTCGCCGCCCTCGTCCATGAAGTCGTCTGCGTCCATCGCGGCGGCGGGCTGCGCGCGGGGCGGATCGCGCTGCGCGAGAGACGCGAGAGAGAAGCATCAGCACTCCGTCGCCACACCCGTGCGCGCATCCGCCCGCCGCTTTCAATGTGGCGGTTGCGTGACAGCTGCGCGTTCTGTCACCGATCTCTGACGACGCGCGCAGCTCGGCCCTGCGCTCGTCCGTTCTGCTGCTGCTGCTGCACCGTGCCATGGCGAGCAAGTCCGCGTGCGTCGTTGTTGTGTGAGTGCGATCGGTGCCGCGCGCTGAGGCGGCCGCGCAGGACCGCGCCGATCGTCGTTCAGCCGACGGCCAAGCACACCGCGACGATGCTGATCCTGCACGGCCTGGGCGACACGGGCCACGGTGCGCGGCCCGCGTGCCGTACGATCGCGTGCCGCCTCAGCCGACGCGTCGTGCGCGTGTGCGGACAGGATGGTCCGACGTCGCTGACATGCTCGCGCCGGGTCTGCCGCACGTCAAGTTTGTGCTGCCGACAGCGTGCGCCGACGCCCGCGCCGTGCCCGCCCGCTCGACGTCTCACTGCTCGCACACCCGGCAGCCCCACGCGCCCGATCACGGTCAACATGGGCATGGCGATGCCCGGTGCGCGCCCGTCCCCTGCCGTGCCGACGCTCACACGCGCACTGACCGCAGGCTGGTACGACATTGTGGACCTGCACGCGCGCGCACGCGAAGACGAGGCCGGCATCGCCGCGTCGGCAGCGTACAGTGCGTCCGGCATGTGTGCGTGCCTTGTGGCTGACGCGCCGCGCGCAGTCCGCGAGCTGATCCAGGCCGAGGTTGACGCCGGCATCCCCTCGCAGCGCGTGCTGCTCTCGGGCTTCTCTCAGGGCGCGGCGATGAGCCTGTACACGGGCCTGTCGACCGACCTCAAGTTGGCCGGCATTCTCGCGCTCAGCGGGTACCTACCCCTCGGCAAGACGTTCTCGCGCGAGCAGGTCGAGGCGCGCCCCAACAAAGACACGCCGATCCTCATGTGCCACGGCGAGGAGGACCCGGTCGTTGCACCACACTGGGGGTGCGCGGTGGCCCGTGTGTCTCTGTGCGCGTACTCAGACCGTCACACGGCAGAAAGCTGTCGTTTGAGGCGATCAAGGCGCTCGGCGTAACCGGCGCAGAGTTCAAGATGTACCCCAACCTTGGTCACAGCGTCAACAACAAGGAGCTGGCCGACATCGCGGTGTTTGTGCGCCGCGTGCTGCCGCCGGAGTGACGGGAGATTGGCTGAGCGCGTGTGTGTGTGTGTGTGTGTGTGTGTGACACAAGACAGGGCGTTCACATGGAGCGGCGGCAGCGTCGCGCGGATCACGAGTAGTACCTTGACAGGACCGAGTAGTCGACGATGAAGTGCGGCGGGGCGATCTTGAGCGTGGCCGTGCGCGTCGAGTTGGTCAGGCAAAACTCCGGCACCTCGAACTTGCGCAGGTCGATCGGGCCCTCGAGCTGCGCGCCCGTCAGCGCAAAGCACGCGCAGCAGGGCGCAAAAAAAACGCACGTAGTTGACAAAGTTCTGCTCGAGCAGCTCGCGCGACGGGCCGAACGCGATAAGTCGCGTAGGGCGGCCGCTGTTCTTGCTGGCGTAGTAGTAGTGCTCGGCTACGATCGCACGCGCGCGTGTGAGCACGAGGGGAAAATATGCACGCGGCCCGGCACGACGGCGCACCCTGGTCCCAGCCGTACGACGGCACGTCGTTGATCAGGAACTCGCCGATGTAGGGTGCGCCGACGAGCCAGGTCTGCTTGAGCGGGCCGATGCCTGCCAGTGGCGCGTCACGCGCGGGTTGAGTTCTGCGTCGCTCCGTACGAGGCACGCCGCACCCATGAAGACGTAGACGCACACGCCCGTCGCCGGGAAAAACTCGTACAGGCGCGGGCCGATGTGGATGAACGACTTTGTCACGGCGCCCTCGACGATCTGATCCTGGCGCAGCGCGGGGATCGTGTGGTCGTAGTACTTGGCGGCTGCATGGTGCCATCAGCACCCGGCCACGTCCACGCGCGCCCGTCCGCACGCACCGGCCTCCCACGGCGTTGCGACGCCCGCGGCCGACGTCTCATTGAACGCGAAGATTGCGGTCCACTGCCGGCTCGCCCTCCGCGTCAGCAGGCGCCCGCACGGCGGCACGGCGCACCTGGTCCGGCCAAACCGGCGCCTCGGGGGCCTGCGCCGCGCCGCGCTCGACGGCGACGGCCAGCGCCGCGGCAACGAGCAGAAGACGCAGAGGGCTCATCGCCAATGATCGCCAATGATCGCCAATGATCGGCGGTGCCGCAGATCGGCGTTCGAACGTCGAAAGTGTGACAGTGAATGTTGAGGGGCACGGACCGTTATATTTTTGAATCTCGCGCGCTTGAGATGAGCGGGCCGGACGACGCGCGGTTCGAGTACGCGGCGCCGCACTACCACGACTTTGCGGGCGTGGGCGCGGAGCTTGACCCTGCGGCCGACGTGTGGTTCGGTGCGCGCCGCGGCTCGTTGTGCTCGCTGCGTCGCTCACGCTGAGGGCAGACACGCGGCGCGAGACGGTCGCGCCCGGCGAGGTGCGGCCGTACGACGCGCTCGAGGTCCGCAAGCCGCGCCGGTCGATGCGGCTGAGCCAGCGGCACGCGCCCGTGTACGCGATGGCGGCCGCGGCGCCGAAGCGCAAGTTTGACGAGGTCGACCACGCCGCGTGCGACGGCGAGCCGCGCCCGCTGACCGTGCCCAAGTCGCCGCGGCTCATGACGCGCGTGCGCGCGCAGCTGAAGTGCGCTGCCGTGCACATCCGCTGTCGTGCCGTCCTTCACGTGAGCGCACGCAGGCCGAAGACGGCCGTGGCCACGGCCGAGGAGCGCGAGCTGCAGGAGCTCCAGAGCATGCCCAAGTTCAAGGCGTTGCCGCTGGACCGGCGGGTGTGTGCACGGCCCGTACTCGCGCCGTGGCCGTGGGCTGAGCTTGTGCATGCGCGTTTGTGCAGATCTTTGAGAGCTCGGGCGACATGGGTGTGCCGCGCGTGCAGAAGCACAGCTTGACCGAGCCGCAGGTGCGTTCTCTGGCGCACACGCTCATGGCGCGTCAAGTGACGTCCTCGCGCGCAGCCGTTCAAGTTCGCCACGGACCACCGCCTCGCCGCTCGCCACCAGGGCGACAGCGGGGACGAGGCGCCAAAGCCGCCGCCGCATACCGACAAGCACCGCAACGACGACCTGTTTGCCGACGAGGTGCGGCCGCGCCCACCGCTGAGCACCGAGCAGACGCTCACGACGGCGCAGACGCCGATGGCACAGCAGGCGCCACGCAAGCGCGTGACCGAGCCCGAGCCGTTTGCGCTCGCGACGGACGAGCGCGGCGCGCTGCACAGGGCCGCGCTCGAGGCGAAGCTGCAGGAGGAGGAGCGCGCAAAGAGGTGCTCGACACGTGCGTCCACTTGCAAAGGCTCAGCCTCGCGCAGGCTACGCACCGAGGGCTTCCACGCGCGCCCGGCCGACGTTCTGTACAAGCCACCGTTTGAGCCCGCGCGGTCCAACAAGCCGCTGACGACGATCGACCCCAACGTCAAGCTGCACTCGGACTTCCGGAGCAAGTGCGCGGCGCCCCGCATGCGCGTGCGTGCACCGCTGACTGGTGACGCGCAGGGAGCGGGCGAAATTTGACGCGGCACAGAAGCGGCGCGAGATGGAGGAAGAGGCGCAGCGGAAAAAGCTCGAGGCGATGCGCGCAGTGCGTCGTCGCTCCTGATCATCGCACACCCCGCTGACGCACCCCGCGCGCGCGCCACAGGAGCAGGAGAAGCGCGACGTCGAGGCCATGCGGCAGCGCCTGGTGCACAAGGCCAAGCCGATGCCGACGTTCCTGCTCGAGGTGTGTGCGCGACGTCGCCGCCTGCTCCTCCCGGCCCCCGCTCACGTGCGCGCGTGATCGGGCAGGGCCCCCTGTACCGACCGTCGACCAAGGCGCTAACCGTGCCCGCGTCGCCGATGCTGAGCCACAAGCGCCCGCGCGCGCTGCGCTCCTAGTTGCTTCGTTGTCCTCCGCGCGCGCGCGACCTTCTTTTCTCCCCCCATACGTGCCGTGTGTCTCGTGTTGACGCTTTCCCCCCATTCATCCGCGGTCGTCCGTCCACATGCGTCTCTTCTAGTGGTGGCCGGCGGCCGGCGGCGCCTGCACCTTAAGCTTATAGCCGATGATGCTGCGGCGGCCGATCATCTCGCCGACGATGAAGAAGGTGAAGATCTTTGCGACCAAGTCAGCCAGGAGAAGGCAGGCGCCATGTGCCGCACCTGGAAGCCGACGAGGCTCTTGCTGATCGCGTCCTTCACGCTCAAGTTGAGCAGGTACGACAGCTTCATGTTGCCGAGCATCTGCGCGCCGCCGCCGTCAGCGTCCCCGCGCGTCCCCGTCCTGTCCTGTGCGCGCGCCTGCTGCAGCTGCCGCTGCGCCGCGGGCCAGTCGGCGGTCGAGGGCGGACCGAGCTTCTCCTTGGCCCACACGCTCTTGGTCACCTCCCAGCCGACGCGCGCGTAGTACAGCGCGGGCTTGAGCGGGGCTGGCGGCGGCGCGGCGTGAGGCAGGCGGCGGCCGCGCGCGAGAGAGAGACAGACGGCGCACCGACGATGCCCCTCAGGTACGACGCCATGGCTGTCGGCTGCGTGGATATGCGTGCGACGCAGATGTCCATCGATGGGCTGAACACGCACACAGGGAACGGCACACAGAGCGCTTCACTGGTCGCGCCGCGCGCGCCCGGCCGCGTCGCGGTGGTGCACGCCGTTGCTGTGCGTGTGCGCGCTGATGCCCGTGCTCAAGCCCGTGCTGCCGTCGCCGTTCGCGCTGTCGTGCTTCTTGCCCACGCCGTTCGCGCCCACGCCGTTCGCGCCCTTCTCGCCCCTCTCGCCCTTCTCGCCTTTGTCGCGCTTGTCGCCCTTCTTGTACGTCTTGGAGAAGAAGTCGTTGAACAGGACGATCATGGTGATGTGGTACGCAAACTGCAGGTACGCCAGCTCGGGCATGAGCACGCGCTCGTAGATCACGGCCATGAGCGAGTGCCCAATGCAGATCCAAAACTGGGCGAGCTGGGCGAGCGTGACGACCATCTTGAACGGGTTCGTGTAGCCGAACGAGGTCCAGAGGTAGTGCGAGTACATGATCAGGTGGATGACCGAGTTGATGAACGCGCCAAAGTACGCCGTGCCGTTGCCCTGGCCCAGGTGCAGCAGGAAGCCCCAGATGAGCAGGATCGACGTGTGGTGGTACACGTGCAGGAAGTTGAGCTGGCGCTCGCTCTTCTTGACGATCATGATCCACGTGTCGAAGAAGTCGAGGTACTTGGACAGGTAGTGCACAAGCATGAACCACTCGGTCGCCGCGTTGAACGCGTGGTTGATCCCGTACGGGTTCGTGAGCGCAAACTGGGCCTGGGCGAAGCCGACGACCATGTACGCGCACAGCGCGACCTGCGCCGTGTTGTACAGCTGCATGAACCGCTTCGGGTCGAGCTTGTCAAAGTGCTCCGTCACCGCGCGCAGCACGACGATGCTCAGCAGGTAGCCGAGCGCGGCCGCGCCCATGACCTCGTACGAGACGAGCCAGTCGTACTGCGGGAAGTACTGCATCCTCTCTGCGCGCGGCGCGGACCGGGGGAGGGGAGGGAGCGATCTGCGCGTCAGTGCGCGTGCGTGCGGTGGGGGGGCCGCTGCTGCAAAGGGAAGGCGAAGGCGCAGCACGACGGAAGTTGGGGCCACGAGGCGGTCACGTGATGATTGCGTGACCGAGCTGTAGGGGCTGCGGCTGCTGCTTGATGCGCAACGGCTCCTGTACACAGGCGGCGGTTGCGCCTTGCGCGTCTTCTGGCGTCCCGCGCACTATAGAAACTCCTCGGCCTGCAGCGCGAGGAGGTACTGGCAGACCGTGTGCATGTGCGAGTACGCTGGCCCGAGCCGATACGCGCCCAGTGCCTGCGAGTCGTCCGGTTGAGCACGCGCAAACGACAGCGGTCCAGCGGGCGTCCGCACCCGCACGGGGTCGGCCATGTGCTGCGTGGCCGCGTGCACGCCCTCGGGCACGATCGCCTGCAGCAGGTCGTTGATCACGGGCAGGGCCACGGCGAGGCTCGTGAGCGGCTTGTACTCGATCTGCGTCCCCTTCACGTCAGCCTTGGCCTCCCGCGCGCGCGATGTACTCAGCCGCCCGCACCTCGAGCATCACGCCGCGCCGTGCCGTGACCGTTGACGCGCCGATGCTGCCAAGCCGCACGCTAAAGTCGCCCAGGAGGTACTCGTGTCCCTTCGCACCCGCGCGCGTCCGCATCAGCCGCCCCGCACGCGCACGCGCACCCGCGCCTGCGCCCACACGCGCGCCGCACCGCGAGCGAGATCGTCTGCCGCAGCGCGTACATCGTGCGCAGCTTGCCGACGATCAGCTCGAGGTCGCCCGAGCCCTCGACGCAGCTGTCGTTGATCACGCAGAAGCTGCGGTTGGGCACGCGCGACGTCGTGGCCAGGTACAGCGACTTGGGCGGGGCGCCGCCGCGCTGCTGCGGCTCCTGGGCGTCGCGCGCATCGTGCGTGCCGCGGCGTCAGCAGGGACGGATGCGAGCGCCGTACGACGGTGTGCGCGCCTTGTAGAGCCGGATCTGGGCCGAGCAGCGCTGCACGAGCGCGGCGTCGAGCACCTGCAGCCGCTCGTTGATCACCGTGCCCACGTCGGCGTCCTTCATCTCCGTGTTGCGCGTCGTGAGCAGCCACACGACGGTCGCGCCGGGTGCCGATGTCATTTCGGACGCTGAAAAGTTGGGTCGATGTTTGCGCTCAGGACGGTGCCGGCGCTGCCGCGGCTCCGGCTGCCGCTGCGAGGCGCGCCGTCGCTCGTGCGGCGTGTGGCGAGCGTGCCGGATCCACGTCAGCAGCAGCAGCAGCCGGTGCAGCAGCCGAAACACGATCAGCTGCAGCAGCAGGAGCAGCCGCAGAGGCCACAGCGGCGCGAGCGCGTGCTCAACCTGCCCAACCTGCTCTCGCTCTCGCGCATCTGCGCCACGCCCGTGCTCGGCTTCCTCGTCGTCGACGGGCACTACTCGGCCGCGCTCGGGCTGTTTGTGGCCGCAGGCGTGACCGACTTGCTCGTGCGTGCGCGTGGGTGCGTGTGCTGCCGCTGCTGACGCGCGCACCAGGACGGCTGGATCGCGCGCACCTGGGACCAGCGCACCGTCTTCGGCGCCGCGCTCGACCCCTTCGCCGACAAGCTGCTGATGACCACGCTCACGCTGAGCACCTGGGCAGCCGGTGCGGCGCCTCCCTGTCGCCTCGCTCCTCTCATGCGTGGCACGCTCCCCCTAGGCCTCCTGTCGCCGCCCGTCGCGCTGCTCATCGTCACGCGCGACGCCGGGATGATCGTCGCCGGCTTCTATCTGCGTTACGCGTCACTGCCGCCGCCCAAGACGCTGAGCAGGTGCCACACCGTGCTCAGTCCCCGCACGCTCACACTCAAGCGCACGTGCACAGGTACTTTGACATCAAGCTGCCCTCGGTCGACCTGCGGCCGTCCAACCTTTCCAAGTGGAACACGGCGCTGCAGCTGACGCTGCTGGCCAGCGTGCTCGCCGCGCGTGTCTTCGGCTTCGAGGGCCACCTGGCGCTGCGCGGGCTCGAGTCGCTCGTGATCGGTGCGCGCGGCCCCTGCTCCTGCCTGCGCGTGCTTGCACCCACTCGCCCGCGCACGCCGAGAGCAGCCACAACGGTCGCCTCGGGCATGGACTACATCGTCAACGCGCGCCGCTACGTCGTGTTTGTCAAGCCGCGCGGGCCATCATAGCGTGCCGTGCGTCTGTGTGTGTACAGCGCCCTCCCCTCTCAAGGCACCTTGCGCCGCTGCACGCGGAAGCGGTCGGTGAACTTGTTCTTGCGCGTGCGCACGCCCTTCGTGTAGATGCCCCAGGGCGAGGACGACGGCCGGCCTGTTCACGCGCGGGCGCTTGTGAGCCCACGGCACGCCGCACCCCCCTTGTACGCACCGCCAGACGTCTTGCCCTGGCCGCCACCGTGCGGGTGGTCGACCGGGTTCATGGCCACGCCGCGCACGCTCGGCCGCCGCCCGCGCCACCGCGACGCGCCGGCCTTGCCCTCGTACGTGTTCTTGTGCAGCGGGTTGCACACCGTCCCGATCGTCGCGCGGCACTGCACCGGCACGAGGCGGACCTCCTGCGAGCCCATGCGCAGCTGCGCGTAGCCGGTCGAGTCGGTCTGCACAGAGCGCAGTCAGCGGAGGGCCAACGGACGAGGCAGGACGCGCCTTCATGATCTGCGCCGACGCGCCGGCCGAGCGCGCGAGCTTGCCGCCGTGGCCCGGGCGCAGCTCGATGTTGTGCACGAGCGTGCCTACAGGGATGTTCTTGAGTGGGAGGGCGTTCCCGGGCTGCGCCGAGGGCCCCATCAGCGCGGCCGAGCCATCAGAGCGGCACGCCACCTTGATGTCGGCGTTCTCGCCGGCCACGAGCACGTCGCCCTTGTCAATGCCGCGCGGGGCCAGGATGTAGCTGTACTCGCCCGAGGCGCGATCCTTGACGAGAGCGATCCACGCCGAGCGGTTCGGGTCATACTCGAGCCGCTGCACGTCGCACGTGACCTCGCCCGCGCGCTTGAAGTCGACGAGGCGGTAGCGCCGCTTGTGCCCGCCGCCCTTGGTGAAGACCTGCCCGCCGATGTCGCCGCGACATCAGCCTGACTGATATCACGGCGCCGAGCACATCGGCCGCCCACGCACGCAGATGCGCCCGTGGTGGTTGCGCCCGCCCTTCTTGCGCAGCCCCTCGGTCAGCGGCAGGAACGGCTCGCCCTGCGCGTCACACCGCCTCAGCGGCCGCTGCTGCTTCTGCTCCTCCACGCGCGCGAGACCAACGTGCCTTCCACAGGTGCGACCGGTCCACGATCTTGCGCCAGCGGAAGCCCGGGCTCGTCGGGCGGTACTTCTTCATCTTCTCGACGTACGCGAGGCCCCGCGCGGGCGCCGTCGCCGCCACGGCCGCCACGGCCGCCGCCCGCGCCACCGACGGCCGCGCCGCGACAAGCAGCCGACCGAGCGCCGCCATGCTGCGTCTCGCCTGGCGGAGATGAAGCGTGACGGACTCGTCTTGGCTCTTCCGGCCTTGGCTCTGCTCGGATCCTACACATGCAGCGCAGGCAGAGATGGTGGTACAGTTGCGCGGTCGAGCCGTCGCCTCACACGCCCGGCGTCAAAAGCGCTCACGTGCCCGGCGGCGCCGAGAAGACGTTGTAGAGTGTGCTCGCCCACCCGCTGCCGCCGCGCGCGTCAGACGACGCCTCGATCGAGAAGTCAAACGGGACACTGGGCGCACGGCGGGCGTCAATGCACGGCAGCGCCCGGGCCGAAGCACGCACGTCAGTCGCCCGTCGTCGATGTTGGGCAGGTGCGCGCGGTCCTGCATCGCCATCGTCATCACGTACACGAGCGCGTTGCGCAGGTCCGCCTCGACGCGCTGCTTGGCCTGCAGCTTCTCCGACTCTGCGTCGCCATTGGCGTCAGCGCGCGTCTGCCACGCGTCTCGCGCGCCCGCACCCCTCGTCGGCGACGCGAGAAAATTGAGCGTTATCAACCACTGCTCAAACACGACCGGCCGCGACATCATCCCGCCGCTGTTGCGCTTGCTGAACTTGAGCACGGCCTGCGCGCGGGCCGCACGTCGGCCGCTGCCCACGCGTGCCCATGCGATCGCGCGCCACGCGCACCCGATGGCTGTGGCTGCCCGACTGATGGAACGTGCGCGTGAGCACGTCGACCCGCGACGCCACCATGCGCTCGACCTGCTTGTCGTCGCAGCGCACCTGCCGCGCGAGCCGCGCATCGTCAGCGCCCCACCGGAAACGGAGGTCGCGCCCACGCCGCGCGGCGCACGTAGGTCACGTCGAGGAACTCGAGCGTCTCGTCGATCGGCTGCACGTTGCCCACGGCGCGCAGGAAGACGATCGTGTGCAGCAGCGCCTTGAGCACGCCCGGGACCATGTACGCCTGCAGGTCCTGCGATGCGCGATGTGCGAGCGCGAATCAACGGTCGTGACGCGGCAGCGCGATGTCGTGCCACGCCGCGCGTCCGCATCGGCCCTCGTCCTTCATCCCGCCACGGCCGTGCACGTCTGCGCACTCCCGCCGCTCGCCCGCGCCGCCCCGCCCCGCCGCGAGAACGCACCAGGCGCAAGTTGTACTCGCGCAGATCCATATGCACCACTTCTGATTTGAGCAGTAGCGTGACACACGCATGCCACCCACGTCGGAGGCCGCGCGCCTCTATCGCGCGTTCCTGCGGCAGCTGCCGCTCACGTTCGCGCGCCTGGGCCAGCGCGAGCTGTACAAACTGGTGCGTGCTCGCGCGCATCGGTGTGCACGTGTGTGTGAACGGCGTGCGTGGGTGGGCGTGCAGGCGCTGGCGCGCGAGTTCCGCAACCCGCACGCGTGCGGCATTGACGAGGGGCAGCTCGCGCTGGCGCAGCTGCGCGAGGGGCGCATCCTCGACCCGCGGCGCGACGTGCAAAACCAGTGAGCGGTCGCGCCGCCTGCGTGCGTGCGCCGCGCATGTAAAGCCGTATGTACAGCCTGCTCTCTGCTCGTCTTCGTGAATGACCGTGCGCTACACATCCAACTTGCCTTTTCTCCCTCCATGACGACCCTCTTCCCTTCCAGACCCGAACGCAACGCGGACGCGCGTCTTAGATTAGGCGGCTGTTGTCGTACTGCATCAGGATCGCACGGTCGGCCTCCTCGACCGCGACGTTGATCTCGGCCAGCGCCGCCTCAAGCTCCTCCGTGGGCGAGCGGAACAGCTCGCTGCCCTTGGACGACTCGCGCCGCAGGTCGAAGCGGCTCCCGCGCGTCTCGATCAGCAGCGACCGCGGCGCCGGCAGCGGCGACGGCTCGGGCTCAAGCACGCCCTCGACCACAAAGTTCAGCGCTGGCTCGGGCGCGGAGCTGCTCTCGCGCGATCGCGTCGACTCGGGCGCCTGCGCACTGTCCGTGCGCGCGCGCGACGACGAGTCGAACGTCTGCGCGCTCTCGGTGCGCGCGCGGGTCGGCTCGGGGGGCTGTGCGCTGCTCTGGCGCGATCGCGACGCCTCGGCCTGCCAGTACGCCTCGTTGTCGCTCTCGGCCCTTGAGCGCGCGCTGTCGGGTGGGCCGTGCGCCGGGTCGCGTTGCCGTGCGCGCGGCGGCGAGCCCACGCCACCCGCACTCGGGCCCTCGCGCGCTCTCCCCGCCGGCTCGACAATGGTCGATCCGTGCGCCTGCGCGTACGCCAGCGCGGCCGCGGCCGCCTCGTCCGGCGAGACCGGCGCGGCGGGGTACTGCGGGAGCACGAGCGACTGCGGGCGGGTGCCCGGGCGGGGCGCGGCGCTGCTCGCGGTCGCGGACGCAGCGGGGCGCGCGCGCTGCGGCGGCGGCGGCCGGCTCAGGTCGTCGTCCGACTCAGGGATGGTCGACAGGCTCGGCTTGCGCCCGCCCAGCGACGGCGGCCGATGCGCGGACGGCCCAACCGTGTACTCGGAGGGCGAGGGCGGGACGGAGGTGACCGAGGCCGTGTCGTGGTGGCTGTCGCTGCCCGTGCCCGTGGTCGAGGTCGAGTTGAACGAGCCTGAGGGCTTGCGGGCCCCGCCGCCGAACGTGTCGAGCATGACGCCGGTCGAGGCCAGCTCCTCGCCCAGCGTCGCCAGCGACGTGCTCGAGCTCGACATGTGCCGCGTCAGACCCGGCTCGACCATCGACGCGCGGCGCATCCAGTGGCTGGCCCAGGTCTGGACGCTGTTGTGGCGGCTGACGATGGCCCAGGTCCTGCGGAAGGCGGGCGAGCGCAGCCAGCGCTGGAACGGGTCCTGCAGGAGCTGTTGCAGCACGACCTTCTTGGCCGCGGCATAGAGCGTCTCGTCCACGTCGCTGGCCTCGATCCGGCGCAGGATGGTCTCGCGCGTGATGTAGTCGATGTTGATCTCGAACGCCGAGTTGTTCATCAGGAACATCTCGCGCATGGCCACGGCCTCGCTCTTGCGCTTGTGCGGCAGCAGGCGCTCGTACTCGACCGCGCGTAGGTAGAAGATCAAGTTCTCGGAGCAGAGGCACTCGACCACAAAGTTCTTGAAGCTCTCGCGCAGCTCCGGCACCGATAGGCACTTGCGGAAGAGCGACGCCAGCGACGCCTGGTCCGCGTACACCTGCCGCCCGCCGATCGCGATGCCGTCGCTCGAGGGCGACGGCCAGAGCACGAGCACGATCGGCACGCCCGTCGTCGCCGCCTGCAGCCCGTACATGATCATCATCAGCACGTGCACCTCGCGGAAGCCGAACCACGAGCCGCCGCTGGCGTACCTGCGCCGCCACCGCGCGCGCGTGCGTGAGCGGCGCGCATTGCGATGTGGGGAAGGGCGCGGGCACGCACTGCATGACGATCCACATGGGCACGAGCGGCACGACGACGAGCATGATGAACGCAAACTCTTCCTTAATTAGGAACGACGTGCTGCGCGCCGCGCGTGAGACCGCCGCCCGCCCGCGCCGCGCCCTGCCCGCGCACCGCGTCACGAGCACGAGGATGCCCACGGCCACGATCGCGATCATGAAGAACAGGCCCTGGATGCCCACGTTGTAGATCATCGGACCGAGGCACACGCCGTACACGTTCTCGTCCGGGCGGAAGGTCTGCTCGGTCCAGAACACGAGGATAAGCACGGCGACGATGATGCCGGCAACGGTGAGGAACACGGGCAGGCTGTAGGCGAACAGCATCGAGTTGAGCCACTTGTACCGCAGCAGGAACACGTCCTTCCACGACAGCAGCGGGTTGGCCTCGGTGCGCATCTGTTCCATTGCGACCTTGTACGACATGTACATCTTGAACCCGCGCGCGAGCTGCGGCTGCGAGCGAGCGCCGTGCGTGTGAGTTCGCGTCCACGGTTTAGCCGAGCAGCGCACCCCGAGGTACAGCGGCATGAAGATGACGCCAATGGGCCAGCGCAGCGCCTTGCAGTTGAAGTTGCTCGTGTCGACCGCGTCCGCGACCGCGAGCGTGACGAACGCCCACACCGACACGACCGAGGAGATCATGTTCTGGGCGCCAGAGCCACGCCGCGCACGTCAGCGACCGGCCGTGCGCGCTCGCTCGTCGTCCGCACCAGCTGGTACAGCCGCTCGCGCACGACGAGCGTGTGCCGGTACGCGAGCACGAGGCTGTTGGTGACGACGCAGAACACGAGGTACACGCCCAGCGCGACCAGCGCGCCCGTGCGAACGACCACGAGGGCCATTTTCGCTGCGGCGGCGCGCAACGGTGAGGCTCGAAATAGAAGGAGCAACGCGCTAGTCGCGCCGCTAGCGCCCGTCTAGCGCGCGGCGGCCCGCAGACGGCGCACGCGGCGGCACAAGACAGTGGCGAGCGGCACAGGAGGCACCAGGAGGCCGAGGCGGAGACGGTGGGTGAACTGGAAAGGAAAAGCGAAAATTGAGCCTGAGGGAGCTCAGGCTACCGCGAAGTGGGTTCGCTCCCTCTATGCCAGTGTGAAACGCATTCTTTCTCGGTCAAGAACGGACGAAGGTGGAGGGCGCGCGAGTGCGGCACGGGAGACCAGGGGAGGCCCGCGAGGGAGGCGCCGCGCGGTCCCACTGCGCAGCAGCGGGGAGGGGCCATGCGGGCCGCTCAAACACATGGCAACGGTCTGACGCTGAGACGCGTCGCACCTGTGTTTAATCGGACCCGATGGTTGCTACGGCCTTCTCCATCCACAGCCGCGCCGCTCACGTCTCCATCGCGCCCGCGTCGGCGCCCGCGCCCAGCAGCTCGTTGACCGCGCGGTAGTGGTGCCGCCACGTGTAGTACTGCTGGCTGTGAAAGTGCATCACCGTCTCGTGGTGCGCCAGCGCCCGCCGCACGCCCTCGTCTTGCAGCATCTCGAGGAAGTAGAGGCAGTACGGGTACCTGCGACCTCCGTCAGCCGCGTCGCGCGCACAGGGCAAGCGCAGCAGCGCACGCACACGATGTACTTTGCGTACTCGGGCCGCTTCCAGTACGTCAGGTACCGCAGGTAGTGCACGAACGCCGGGTCCCTCATATACCCAGCCTGCGCGAGGTCTGCACGGGGCACGAGCGTGAGCATCCGCGCATGTGCGCGCACCGAGCAGCGTGCCACGCACACTCGAGGTACGCCAGGTTCGCGAGGCTCTGCACAAACTCGAGCTCGATCAGGAAACGCTCGCCGTCGCCGGCGTGCTGCGCCACAGGCGATGCTGCTGCTCCTGCTGCTCCTGCCGGTGCAGGATGTGCAGGAGGTGCAGCAGGTGCTGCTGGTGCGCTCATTGCGCCGTGGGCCCTGCGCGTGACCGAGCGAGGCGCGCGATCAGCGTCCGTCCCGTCCGTCACTCCGCGGCCATGATGGGTAATGTGCTCTTCTAGACCCGCTCATCGCCCGTGCATGGACGACCTGGTGACGGCGCAGCACGCGCGCGACGCGACCGTGACCGTGCGCCTGATCAAGTCGTTCGAGTACCGCACGTTCAAGGTGCGCGCGTGCGATCTTGCGTGTCCCGTGCGCGTGCCCGCTCAATCGATCTGCGGCAGAACGTCGTGCTCCACGGCGTCGATCTGGAGCAGGCCACGCCGATGGAGCTGCGGCGGCTCGTGCAGGAGAGTGCGCCGCCTCTGCTGCTGCGCGCACGCGCACGATCGACGCGCTCACGAACGCCGTCGCGCACACGGCAGAGATCAGCGCGACGCCCGCGCTCAGGCCGTACCAGACCAACAGCTTTGGTCCGCCAGCTTCGAGCACGTTCGATGGCGCGCGCTGACGCGGACGCGCGCGGCCGCAGACACGTTCAAGATCTTCCACACGGCGCACGCGTCCAAGGCACGTGCGCGATCGGCGGCATCGCGTGCGCGCTGCTCAACCGCCCGCGCCAGACGAGCGACCTTATCGTCAACCGCGACCACGACGACTACATCTTGCGCGACGACGCGTCGCTGTGGGAGAACGGCGTCCGTGCGTGCGCGGGCGGGGTATGGTGCAGCGGGAATGCGCGAGGCTCACGCGACGGAGGCGCAGGCAACGAGACCGAGGTCTCGTTCTTCAACCGCGACCAGTACGAGGCGTACAAGCAGCATCCCGAGAAGAAGTGGTGAAGGCGCGCGCGCGTGTTCTGCAGGATCAGGCACAGCAAACAAAAATGGCATTTATGTGTGGGCCCGCTCACGGTCCTGTGGAGAAGAGCTGACGCGGGAGCCGTGTCAGCACACACACACACGCACGCACGGGCGCCGCAACAGCCGCGCACCATGCCATCAATCTCGGCCAGCGCAAAGTACAGCAGCTCGTCCTGCGCCGTCGCCTCCTGGAACGGGAATGCGGCGTCCTGCGCGGCGTCCATCTGCGGCACGTGCGGCGCGCCGTCGCTGAGCTCGTGGCTGGAGTCGGACAACGGTGGCGAGAGCGAAAACTACCCGCCGCGTGCGTTTCTCTCAGCTGCGATCCGCCGCAGCCGGGCAGGCACGCACGCGATACGAGTCGCTGTCGGACGCGCTTGCGAGGGCCGGCGCCGGCGCTACCATGACGACGTCCGCTTGCTTGACCTGCCGCCCCGGTCAGCCGCGGACAAGCAGGTGTACGCGCGCGTTTCGCACCTGGGCTGTCCGCGCTGGACTGCGCTTCTTGCCGGCCGGCGCGGCGGCGTACCCTGCTTTCCTGCGCGGGCCCTTGGCCGCTGCGGCCGCACGCGCTTCGTGCACGACCTCCAGCACGTTGTCGGCGTCCATCCTGTCGTCTGCTTGCGGCGCGGCAGCGCATGTCAGCGCTGCTGGCGCGCAATAACATGCACACACGCGACGCACCACCTGACGACATCGAGGTCGTGTCATCGGCCACTGCGATGCCGGCCTGGCTGGCCGTGTCGAACAGCAGCTGCCGCATGGGCAGGTTGCCGACCTGGGTCGCAATGCCGTACGGGGTCAGCCCCGCCGCGTTGGGCGCGTTGACGTCGGCGCCCTGCGGCAGCGATGGCCGTCAGCGACAGAACACGAACACCCCGTGCGTCGCGCGCACCGCCGTGATCAGCGGCACGACAAGGTCGCGGTTGTCGGTCGCGACGGCCCAGTGCAGCGCCGTGAAGCCCTTGGCGTCGGCGCACGTCACGTTCACGCGCGCTGCGAGCAGCTCGAGCGCCGTTGCCTGCCGTGCCGTGAGCCCGACAGCGAAAGCTGGCCGTGTACCGCGAGCGCACCGTGTGCCCAAAGCACGCCGCGATCGTCAGCGCCGAGGACCCGCTCGCGTCGCGCAGGTCAGCGTCGGCGCCGTAACGGATCAGCAACGACACGAGCTCGCTCCGCCCGGACCCGGCGGCGTAGGCGATCGCGGTAGCGGCTGGGGCGGGGGGCGTGTACACGTCAGCACAAAAGCGTCGCAACGGGCAGTCGACGCAACAGTGCACGTCGTGGATGTTGAGCGCCGAGCCGGCCTCGGCCAGGAGCAGGCAGCACTGCGTATGCCCGGCCGCCGCCCCGAGCATCACCGCCGTCTGCGCCTAGTCGGGCGATCACGCGCCGTCAGCTGTGGTGCCACCTGCGCCTGCGGGCCGCACCTGCTTGTTGGTGTGGTTCACGGGTGCGCCGGCGCGGACGAGCAGCTGGACGCAGTGCTCGTGCCCGGAGCTCGCGGCCACGTGCAGCGGCGTGTTGCCCTGCGAGTCCTCGGTCGTGAGGGTCGCGGGTGTGCTGCGCGCCGACGTGAGCCTTCTCGTGGCACGCGCGCACGCACGCACGTCGTCTGCTCGCCGTCGCTCGCCTGATGCAGCTCCAGCGACAGGATGTACGCCAGCGTCTGGATGTCGCCTCGCCCGGCGGCGTAGTGCGCGATCGTGTTGCCGTGTTTGTCGAGCTGGCGCGGCGCTCGCTTCAGCCGCCTGCAGCCGCACAGGACAGGGCAAGCACGCACAAGATTGACGGAGCTGCTGCCCCAGCGCTCGACCATCGCACGCACGGCGGCGAGGTACGGGCTCGGCGCGAGGCGAATGCCGGCGGGCATGTTGGCCAGTCGTCCGCACGTCACCAGCATAAGCAAGTCCTGGCGCAGCTCGTCCTCCCGGTGCTGCGGCGCGGCGGCGTCAGGTGCGGCAGCGCAGGCACGCATGAGTGCGCCTCGCACCTTCTTGTACGCCGGCGAGTCCCTGCTCGTGTCGGCACGCTTGTGTACGGGTCGCTGCACTTGCGCGTGTGTGTCCGACGCGTCGCTCTCGCCGCCGAGTGCGAGGAGCAAGTCGGCCATCTCTCGCCGCTGCTCGCGTTGCGCCAGGAGCAGCGGTGTCTCGCCGCGGTTGTTGAGCGCGTTGACATGGCACTGGCCCTTACTCAGCAGCGCCTGCGCGGCGCGGGTGTTGCCGACCGAGGCGGCCCAATGCAGGGCGGTAAAGCCGAGGCGGTCAACCGGGTCCATGCGCGGCTCGTACGGCAGGAGCGCCTTGACGGCGGCCAAGCTGGCGTCCGCGTCCAGCCGACAAGCAGCGATGAGCGCGCTGGTCCCGTCCTCGTCAACTGCGCAGACGTCCGCGCCGCGCCGCAGCAGCGGCTCGATCAGTGCCGTCATGCCGCTCTGCACGGCTGTCTGCAGGACGGTCACGCCCGCCGCCGTGCACGCCCGCACGTCGGCGTCGCGCTCGAGCAGCAGTGATGCCACATCCGCGTGCCGTGCCGCGAGGGCCAGGTGCAGCGGCGTCTCGTCGTGCGCGTTGCGCGCGTTGGTGTTGCAGGCCCGGTCCAGCAGCACCTGTGCCGCCTTGGCCTGGCCCGTGCGGCAGGCGTGCATCAGCGGCGTGTCGCCCTGCACGCCGTCCGGTGCGTCCAGCGAGTGCCCGCGCGCGGCCACGAGCAGCAGCGTCGACACGTCGCCCGCGCGCGCGGCGTAGTGCGCCACGCTCAGACCGGTCGCGTCCAGCATGCTGTACACCTCCGGGCCGATCGATGACTCGAGCTGCTGCAGCCGCAGGCAGTAGGCGCTCTCGACCGTCACAGCGTCCATCTCGACGTCGGCACTGCGGGCCGGTTGGCTGTTGCGCAGATGCTCGTGCACCTGCACAATGCTCTTCTTGACGTACGGCGCGCCGCAGATGATGAGCAGGCCGAGTAGCGCGAGGAAGGCCAGGGGCGACACGACGATCGCGGTGATATGCACCGCCGCCAGCACGTGGTCGCGCCCTGCCTCCGGGGCCGCAGAGGGCGACGGCGTCAGGCTCGTTTGGGTGATCGTCCACACCGTCTGCGTCGCGCGCGCGTGTCAGGCGATGCGTCAATCGCGCCGCAGGGCGGTCGAACGCACGTGGCACAGCGGCAGCGACTCGAGAAACACCTCAGCCGCAAAGCGCGCGCCGCAGGCCGCCTGCACCGTCCGCGAGACGATCTCAAAGCACTGGGGCGGCACGCCGCAGATCGGGTAGAGGATGCGACAGGTGTAGTTCTGAAAGACGTCTGCGTCGCGTCGCGCGGACGTGAGCCTGGCTGCAGCCGCCGCGCGAGCGCACGCACGTGCGCAGTCGGCCGAGATGTATCGCGCGCGCAGGAAGAGGTCGTTGTTGAGCAGCGAGAAGGCCAGCGCGAGCGAGGCATTTGTCACGGGCACGGTCACGGTCGACACGGCGATGGCGTGTTGCGACACCGTGCCGTTGCGCGTGAGCATGTCCAGCACGGTGGCCTGCGCAGCCCGCCGTCAGCATCCACCCCTTGACTGGCGCCCACACCCAGACCTGGCAGATCTGCACTCCCAGCAGCGCCTGCGCCGATGAGAAGCACAGTCCTGCGAGCGCACGCGCGCGGCCGTGAGCAGCGCAGCGTGGGGTGGATGGCTGCGCTCGCACCCTCGTTGCGGCAGTCGCCGTAGATGGAGAAGCCGGCGTCCTCCGCCGCGCACGCGTTCGGGAACACGCGGACGAGCGGATGCGTGCACACCTGTCGCCATCGAGGGTGAGACACACCCACAGCCGAGAGCACGCGCGCACCGGCTCGGTCATCGACTCGCAGGCGCGGGCCGAGGACGACACGCCCAGCGCGTCGATGCACTGGCGCGAGTGGCGCACGCCGCCGGCTCCAATAAACGTCTCGCGCTCGCCGTACGGGACCCAGATCTTGAGCACGAACCGCCCCGCCTTGACGCTGCGCACACGTATCAGCGGCCGCGCAGGCAGTTCGGCACTGCACGCACCTGCCGATGTCGCGCAGATGGTACACGACGGCGGGCGGTTTGGCGCCGTAGACCGACGTGGCTTCGCCCTCGCCCCACACCTCGTGCCGCGTGCCGTTCTGGGAGAACGCTGCACCGGCGCGGTCAGCACCGCGCGGCTCGGACGTGTGTGCGCGCACCGACGATGCTGACGATGTGAGGGCGCATGTCCGACGTGGCGACGATGAGCGCATTCGGCTTGACCGGCACCTCGGTTGACCATGCCAGCTCCGCGAGCTGGCGCTCGCTCGACGGATCGATGACGGGGCACCACGCGTGCACAGAGAGGCCTGCCGACCACACGTCCGGCGGGCCAAGCATGGTCATGTGCTCGAAGCTGCGGTGCACGCGTGAGCGACCAGCAGTGGTTGCGCGCGCAACGCCTCTGCGCACGGGTGGTTGCTGGCGACGTGCGCCGTCTCGGACGACGTGTACGCGTACAGCAGCGTGCCCTCGACCATGGCCACGAGGCTTGTGGTGCGGTCGCCCTCGTGCACCGAGTACGCCCACTGCGTTGTGTCGTTTTTCATCGCGGCGACGCGGCCCAGCCCTGCGTCGAACCGGCGTCAGGCCCAGCAGGCGCGGGGACTGGGCACGAGCGGACCCTGCGCGGTCGAGAAGCGCGGGTCGCGGCACACGCCCGAGCCGCACGCAGGGCCGACGCAAGTGCGCTCACAGCAGTCGCCCCAGTCGAAGCCTGTGGGACCGTTAGCCCATGGGCTCTCCGCACAGAGCACATGGCACACCGCAGGCGGCGTTGTTGCACTCTGGGTTGCAGTACGAGTCGCCACGCGGGTCAAGCAGCATGTTGCTGAGCGACTGCGACGCGACGTCGACAAACGGCTCTAGCACGCTCGTCGGGCGGAAGCCGAGCGGGTAGCGCGACTGCAGCAGGCACGTCGACGGGCAGCCTGGCAAACAGGGCGCACTCAGCTGCGCGTCGCCCACGGCCAGCCCGCACGCACCCTCGGAGATGCGCATGCGCGACGTGTTGTTCCAGACCTCACTCTTCTCGGCCACGAGCGGACTGCACGGCCGCCATGTTAGCTACACAGTGCACGCGAGCGAGCAGACGTGCGGCGCGCAGACGTGCGGCGCGCAGACGCACTGCAGCTGCGGCAGGAGCACGACAGGGATGGTCACGTCGTCGCTATAGTCGACATGCGGCGCATGGGTGTCCCAGAGGCCGTTGAAGGACTCGGCTGCGTGCGGCGGATGAGAACAAAACGCGCATGTGCAGGGGACAGCAGCAGCACGCACCGGCGACGACCAGCGCGACGGCGCCCAGGCTCTGCAAGTGCGTGGCCAGACGCTCGAGCGTCACGAACTCGAAGATGAAGGCCATGTCGCCGCGGAGCAGCACCACGCGGCCGACGATGTCGGCGCGCTGCGTCATGAAGGCCGCGAGCACAGTCTCGGCGCTGACCAGGCCCTCGTCACTCTCGTCCTCGGGCAGGTCGCTGTCGCCAAAGACAAACATCGGCGTGTCGCTCATCGACACGGCCTGCGCAACGCGGTCAGTCAGCGACCATAACGCAATCATCCGCAGGCGGCGCACCGGCGGCCACGGCGTGAGCCCCGTCACGAAGCCGTACGCCTGGAACAGCACGGCGGGCAGCGGCATGTGGACGTGGAGCGGCGCAAGGGTCTCGAGCAGCGCCGGGCGATGCGTCGCGTCTGCGACGAATGTCACGTCATCATCAGCTGCCTGACATTGGCGCGAAGCACCACGCGACGCACGTGGCGGCACGGGCTGCTCGCACACGGCGGCGTAGTCGGGGCAGCAGTCGCCGATAGCGCTGCACGGCGCGTCGCAGCTGCACGCTGCAGGCACGTGCGACAGCGCCCACTTAGTCACGCGCCGGCGTGCTTGTTAAGCGCGGTGCACGGCGCACCGAGGCAGTCGGCGCCGTACGCCGCCGCGCCGCAGAGGCTCGCGGTCACGTTGGCGACGGGGGCGAAGTCGCCGCGTGGCACGGTGAAGTTGTCGGGGCGGACGGCGCGCCCGGGCGCCCATGTCGTGCTGCAGCTGCACCACGGGCGCGCGGCGGCGGTCTGCACCGTCGGCCGCGTCGCGAGCAGCGCGAGGATCCACGCCGCCGCGAGCACCAGCAGCGGCAGGCGCAGCGGCATTGTGAGCTTATCGACCCCTGGGTGGCGGCACGTCAGTCACGTGCGGCGCGGCTCTCTATGCGCCACCACAGCAGCAGCAGCAGCAGCAGCAGCAGCAGCAGCAGCAGCGCGCACAGCGACGCCAAGCAGCAGCAAGGCAGGAAGCGGCACGCAAAGAGAGGCGTTTTCTCAGTGCCACCGCCACATCTGTCGTCTCACTGCCTCATCAGCCGCGCGCCCGTGCTCAGAGGTCCGCCCGTGCGCCGAAGCCCGGGCCGTACGGCTCGCTCGTGAGCGTCGTCTGCCCCTGGGTGGGCGCGTCGTGTGAGCGTGCTGCGTGGGCGTGCAATCTGCGTCAACGCACGCCCTGCGGCTCCGAGGTAAATCGCCCGTTCTGCGGGCCGGGCTTGGGCCGCTGGTCCTTGCGCAGCGCGTCAAGGATGGCGCGCGCGGTGTCGGCCGTGAGGTCCTCCTGCGCGCGAACGCGCAAACGTGTGAGCGCTGGCGATGGCGCGGGCCGCACAGAGTCGCGCGGCGCACGTAAAAGTCGTCATTGACCTGGATCATTGGCGCGTTGGCGCACGCGCCGAGGCACTCGACCTCGGTCAGGGTGAAGTAGCCGTCCTGGCGCGCGCATCCTGCGTGTCAGACCCGCACACACGCACTCGCGAGGGCGCACAGGCGTCGTCTCGCCCGTCTTGATGCCCAGGTGGTCCTCAATCGTCTTGAGGATGTCGTACGCGTCGCAGAGCATGCACGGTGTGGTCGTGCACACCTGCACAAAGTACTTGCCGACCTTTTCGCTGTCGTGTGTGCGCGCGCACCCGCTCAGCCCTCACGCAGCCCGCGCGCCGGCTCGCGTGGCGCGCACCGGTTGAACATGGTGTAGAACGTCGCGACCTCATAGACGCGCATCGGCGGCATCTCGAGCAGCTTGGCGACGTGGTTCATCGCGGCGATGGGCAGCCAGCCGCCGCACTACGCCGTACGGTCAGCGACGGATGCGTGTTCACAGGGGGCCGCGTCAGCGCACCTGCCGCTGCGCCAGGTCGAGCGCGGGGATGACCGCGGCCTTCTTGTACTGCGCCGGATACTTGCGCAGCAGCGCCTCGAACGCCTTCTTGTTGTCGGCGTTGAACTCGAACGGCAGCCGCGCGTTGTTGTCGGGCGTGTCGCGGTGCTGCGCGGGCGGGCGGGCGCGTGAGCGGCGGGTGCACGAGAGAGGCGAACGGCGTCGGCGCACGAGGAAGATCTTGCCCTCGGACAGGGCTGGCGCGGCGCTGCGGAACTGCGACGTCGCGTGCGCGTGCGCGTGAGCCGCTGTGATGCGCACACGAACACACGGCAAAGCGGCGAAAGCAACGCACTTGACGCGCCGGCGCGGCGAGGCGCGGCGCGGGACGGACGAGGCGCGCCGCGACGAGCACAACGGCAGCCATGATGCGAAGTACGCTGTTCCACCCACGTTTCTCAGCGGCCACCATGCATAACACGCGCTCCCAGCCACGCCGCTGGCCATGGTGCGTCATGCGCGCTGCCAGCCACACTTTTGTCGACAGTCGAGCGCATCCAACTCAAGATGGGCAAGAAGACGCCGGCTCAGCGGTGCGCGCTCGTGGGCTGTGCTGCCTGGCGTGTGGGGGGCCTGCGGCGCTGCATCGTCTTGTGGCTGACGCGCGTGTGTGGGCGATCGCGACGGCGCAGCGCGAAGACGCGCAATCCGCGGCTCAAGGCGACGCGCCACGTGGCGAACCGCAAGGCGCGCAAGGTGACGGCCCCGTCTGCTGCTGCCGTGAGCGGCGCTGACGCGCGCGTTCGGGGGGCGAGCGCGCAGGTGACGATTCCGAACGAGAACATCGCGCGCGTGTGGGACACCCACGCGACCCTGACCGAGAACTACGAGCGGCTTGGGCTCGCGCTCGACCCAAACAAGAGCGTCGTCAAGGGCCACGGCGGCGCACCGGCCGACCCGACGCTGCTGAACGGTGCTGCGCGTCGCCTGCACTCTGCATCGACCACGCTGACGTGCGCGTGTGCAGAGCTCGAAGAGCTGGCCGCGCACGACGCGCCGGCCGAGCGGCACATGTCGCACGGCGAGGTCGGGTTCGTCGAGACGCTGCTGCGCAAGCACGGCGACGATGTGGAGGTGTGGCGCTGCGTCTCAGTGTGTGCTGCCGGTGCTGATCAGCGGACCGCAGGCGATGGCGCGCGACCTCAAGCTCAACCCGTTCCAGCAGACGGCCGGCGAGCTGCGGCGCAAGATCGCGCTGTACCAGAGCGCCAAGGCCGCCGTCGAAGCAGGCGCGCCGGATGCGTGAGAGCCGGGGCCGGGGCGTTTGTGCGCATGCGGCAGGCAGGCAGCTGTACATTGCAAAGCGGTAACACTGGCGAAGGAGCGCGTCATGCGGCTGCGGCGGCGGTCACAAAATAGTTGGACGCGCTTTCTTGCAGCACGCCGAGGATGAGCACGATCGGCGCGAGTTCGGCCACGATGAACGAGCTGTGGAAGATCATAAAGTGCGAGAAGAACAGGTTAATGCAGAACAGCGGCAGGACCGTCAGCGCGGCCTGCGCAAACAGGCACAGCGACAGGAACCACGGCAGCCACCAGGCCTGCCGCACACGCAAGAAGTGCGTGAGTCGTGCACAGGCGTTGATCGAGGCGATGCGCGCACGGGCATGGTCGTGCCGACGCGGACGGTCGTGCTGCCCGTGAGCGGTATTGGCCTCGGGTAGAACAGCCGCGCGTAGCTCCTGTGCAGGCAGCTGCGTTCAGTGCGCGCACAAGCACGGCGACGCGCACAGCGCGCGCACCAGAAGTTGGCGCCGAGCGTGAAGTAGATGATCGCGTGGAGCATGGACCCGATCACAACGGGCAGGAACGCCCAGTCTGTGCGCGGCGTGAGCGGCCCCGCACGACGCGCACGGGCACCGGGCGCACCGGGCTGCACGTGGATCATGCACAGCGAAAAGTAGGTGTAGAGAAACACGACCGAGTTGACGTAGATCAGCATCGGCTTGACGCGGTTGAGCACGTCGAGCGGGTAGAGGAAGCTGAGGCTGCTGCGGGGGGG
>CALSCO010000964.1:0-10515 GCA_943704415.1 Parvularia atlantis | reverse complement strand
CCCCCCCCCCCCCCCCCAAGCGAGCGCGCACACCCGCGGCCTTGACGCCCCGCGCGCGTACAGTGTATGCCGACGGCCAGCTCTGCCTCGACATCCTCCAGAACCGCTGGAGCCCCACGTACGACGTCGCGGCCATCCTCACGTCGATCCAGGCACGTCGCTGCCGCGTGGCGCCCGGCGCCGCATCGCACTGACCCGTCGCGCGCAGTCGCTCCTGCACGACCCCAACCCCAACAGCCCCGCCAACGCCGCCGCCGCCGCGCTGTACCAGGAGAACAAGAAGGAGTACAACCGGAAAGTGCGCGAGATCGTCGAGAGCAGCTGGGTCAGCTGAACGGGGCGAACCGCGGGCTCCGCGAAGGGGGGCGCTGTACACGGCTCTGTGCTATTTGGGCGGCAAGCAAAACATGCACGCAACGCAACACACATGACCGCACAGCGGCGCGCATCACAGCTTCTCGAGGATGGGCACGATCTGCGCCATCTTGGGGCGCCGGTCTGGCTCTGCGTACGCGCCCCGCTCAGCCACTGCACTACACGTCGCAAGCGGCAGCGCACCTTCAAGCCAGCACAGCGACAGCAGCTGCGACAGGTGCCGCGGCACAAAGTCCGGCACGGTCGGGCGGGTGAACTCGAGGCAGACCTGTACGCCGCCGTTAGCGTGGGGCTGCGCGCCAGGCGGCGGCTGGCGGCGCACCCGGATGCCGATCTGCATCGCGTTCATGCCCTCGAACGGCAGCTGGCGCGTGATGATCTCAAACAGGACCATGCCGAAGCTGTAGACGTCGCATAACCGGAAGTCGGCAATCTCCGTGTCCTTGGTGCGCAGGGCTGCGTGCGCGCGCTTGAGCCGTAAGCAGCGCACTCGCAAACGCACGCGCGCGCACGGACCCTCGGGCGCGATCCACTGCGGCTCGTAGACGATCTCCTGGCGCAGCGACGTGTTGAACAGGCTGCGCAGGCCGTAGTCGGTCACCTTGACGCTTAGGTCGTCGGTGATCTGCGCCGCGCTCAGCACGCGCGCTGCAGCCGCGCCACAGCCGCACCAGCACGTTGCTCGAGCGCACGTTGTAGTGCGGCATGTTCTGGTCGTGCAGGTAGGCCAGCGCCCGCGCGAGCTCGGTGGCAAACTTGATCGCTGCTCGGCGTCACCGCCGCCGCCGCCGCCGCCGCCGCCGTCAGCTGACGTCGCACGCGTGCGCACGGGGGGGGGGCGCACCCTGCCGCTGGTCCATGTTGAACGACGCGTCGTGCAGCAGCTGCGACAGCGAGCCGATCGGCTGCAGCTCCGTCACGATAGCCACGTCCGGCGGCTTGGCCACGACGGCCAGCACGGGCAGCAGGTTCGAGTGAAACAGTTTCCTGCGTGGCGCGGTCAATGCTGCACGGCGGCGATGCGGACGGTCGCCGTGCCTGAGCGCGTCGGCTTCCTTCAGGAACTCGGACGCGGCGCTCGTCGTGATCTTGTCCTGCGCAATCACCTTCTTGATCGCGACCGTGTACGACGTCCACTCGCCGCGGAACATCTGCGGCCGCGCGGGCGCCTGTCAGCACTCCGCCGTTGTTACCAACTGCAACGCCGCACCTCGGCGATCGTCGTCGCTGGCGCGAGCTGCTCCTCGTACTTGATCGTGCTGTTGTTGACCTCGAGCGACGCGCCGGCTGTGGCGCGCGCACCGCGTGAGCCGCGCAGCAGCGCATCGCGGCAGCTGCAGCCGCACCTTGCGCCATGAACTTGGCCTTGGCGAGACCGGCTGCGAGGCGGAGATGCGGCGTGAGCGGGAGCGCACACGAGCGGGCGCAGCGGACGCACCGGCCTCCTCGGCGTTGCGCACTGCTCGCCCGATCGCCGATGCGCGCATGCGCGTGCCCGTGTGAGAGACGTGCGCTCAGAGGAGAAAGCGCGCCCGCGCACCCTGCATCTGCTTGACTGTGAGGCTCTGGCCGCACTCGACGGCCTTGTCCTTGAGCACTGCCGCGAGGTGCTCGCCGGCGCGCTGTAGCGGCGTCTTGCCGTACTTGTTGGCCGCGGCGACGAGCGCGCCCTGCTCGATCAGGTACTTGTTGTTGCGCGCACGGGTCAGCAGCAGCAAAAAGACAGCGGCGGCCGCGCACCAGGCACACGTCCTCGCGCCGCCAAAAGCACGCGTAGTGCAGCGGTGTGTTGCCGTGGTCGTTGACGCACATCGGGTCGGCGCCGCGCTCGACCAGGCGGCGCACGACCGAGAGGTTGCCTTCGCCCGCGGCGATGTGCAGCGGCGTGTCGTTGGCGCAGTTGACCGCCTTGACGTCGGCATTGTGCTCGAGCAGCAGCGCGATCGCCTCGATGTGGCAGAAGCGCACGGCCCAGTGCAGCGCCGTGAAGTCGTGCTCGTCCCTGCGCGCGCGCACATGGCAGGGTCAACAACAGACGCAGCAAGCAAGCGACCTCGCGCGCACTTGCGCTCGACGTCGCCCTCCGTGTCGAGCCACTTGCGCAGCACGTTCAGGTTGTTGGTCTTGGCCGCCTCAAACACGCTCTGCACGACCGCGGCCCCTCCGTCAGCAGCCCCGCCCTGCCGCGGCCGCCGCCGACGCGACGCACCGGCCCCGACGACGCCATGGTGCCTCTCAGTCGGCGGCACTCAGTCACCAAGTCGAACATCGAGCGCGCGCTCGAATGCGAGCCGTGGCGCTACTCGTCCGTCTCACGGGCCCGCGTTCGGCGACGGCGGTGCAGGCGGCGCAGGCGGCGCAGGCGGCGCGGCGGATCTGCACCGTGCGCGCGGTGGCGACGCGGGCGGGCGACAGCGGCAAGGCGGCGGCGGCGACGCTCATCGCGGACGACGATGCGGAGCAGGACGACGGCGGCGACGGCGACGACGAGATCGGGGCGCTCGGCGGCGGCGCGGCGGCATCGGGGACAACGGCGGCGGCGACGCGGCGTGCGGCCGAGGCGCTCACGCCGATGATGCGCCAGTACCTCGAGGTCAAGGCGGCCTACCCGGAGCACATCCTCCTGTTCCGCATGGGCGACTTCTACGAGATGTTCTTCGAGGACGCGGTCAAGTGCGCCGCCGTGCTCCGCGCGGGCCCCGCACCGTGCTGAGCGCGGTCACGCAGGGCGTCGCAGGCACTCGACATCGTCCTCACCAAGCGCGGCAAGTACAAGAACCGCGAGGTCCCGCTCGCTGGCATCCCGCACCACGCGCTCGACACGTACCTCGAGCGGCTCATCCGCAAAAACCTCACGGCCGTGATCTGCGAGCAGACCGAGACGCCCGAGCAGGTCGCGTGCGGCCTCGCTGACGCTGGTCCATCGCTCACTGCGAGCGTGCAGGCACGCAAGCGCAAGGGCTCCGTGCTGCGCCGCGAGGTCACGCGCGTCATCACGCCCGGCACGTTCGTCGAGGAGAACCTTCTCGACCCGCGCGCCAACCACTACCTCGCCGCGGTCGTGCCCGGCGACGGCGACAGCATGGGCCTCGCCTGGCTCGACCTCTCGACCGGTGCGGCGCACGCGTGTCGTCTGCACAGCCCGCGGCCGACGCCTGCCGTGCGCCAGGCGCGTTCCGCATGTCGCCGACGTCGCGCAGCAGCCTCGCGGGCGACCTCGCGCGCATCCAGGCCAAGGAGGTCGTCTTCCCGACGGCGATGCCAATGGTGCGCCTGCGCCGGCTCTGCGTCGGCTGCATCGGCTGCGCGTGCGACGCGGGCCGCGCGTAGATGGACGACCTGCGGCGGCTCAAGCAGTACCACGTCTCGCTGTTTGACGAAGGTCAGCGCGCCGAAGTCGCGCAGTGGCTGGCCGACCAGGACGCGGCCGAGCAGCGCAACGAGGCAAGCGCGCCCGTGCGCCGCGTACGGGTGCGGCGGACTCACTGTCTTGGCGCAGATCGGCAACGACTGGCTGCTGCCGTTCCTCGCGCCGGTTGTGCCCTCGCAGCTGCACTCCGAGTTCAGCCGGCTTGAGATCGGCTCGGCGACGCTGCTGCTGCAGGTGCGCCGCGTGCGCGCAATGCCACGACCTTACACCGCGGCCACAGTACGTCATCCGCACGCACCGCGGACGCATGCCGCGCATCCAGGCGCCGTCGCGCTTTCTGCTGTCGTCGTCGCTCATCATGGACCCGTCCACCCGGTGCGGCCTTGCTGCTCAGCTACACGCACTGCCGTGCTGACCGGGTGGCGCAGCAAGTCGCTCGAGCTGACGACGTCGACGGCCGGCGAGCGTGCGGGTAGCCTTCTCGCGACGCTGGACGAGGCCGTGACGCCTGCCGGCGCGCGCCTGCTGCTGTCGCGCCTGCGTGCGTTGCGCCGTTGCCGCTGCGGAGCGTGCGCCGCTGACTTGCCCGGCAGAGTCGCCCTCGACGACGCTGTCGGTGATCGAGGGGCGCCTCGACCTCGTGCAGCTGTTCACCGAGCACCCGCACATGATCGACGCTGTGCGCCACATGCTCAAGGTGCGCGGCGTGGCCGTGTGCGCGCGTGTTTGCACGTCGCTCAGGCGTCGGCGCAGCAATGCTCCGACCTCGAGCGCTGCTTGCAGCGGCTGTCGCTTGGCCGGGGTGGACCGCGCGACGTGATCGCGATCGCGCACACACTGCGCGAGACTACGACGCTCTCGAGCAAGTTTGGTGCGCCCCTCCTGTGACCCGCCACGCGCGAGCCGCGGCCTGACGGCTGTGGCCGCCAGCGGACCCGGCGCTGCGCATCGCGCCCGTGGCCGAGCTGCTGGCGCGCATGGCCGACTTTTCGTCGCTTGTCGTGAGCGTCGTCAACGCGATCGAGCCGTCGCCGCCGCTGTCGGCGCAGGACGGCGGGTTCGTGAAGCCGGGGTGCGTGAGCACTTGCGGGACGCCATGCATGCTTGCTGAGCCGCGCGGACCATGCTAAGGTACTCGGCCGAGCTCGACCGGCTGAAGAGCCTGCGCGACGACGGCCACAAGCTCGTTATCGGCCTGCAGGCGCGCTACCGCACTGAGACGGGCGTGCCGAGCCTGAAGATCCGGCACAACCGCGTGCTCGGCTTCCACATCGAGGTCTCGTCGCGCTTCGCCGAGCATCTCGCACAGAACGCGCTCTTTGTCAAGCGCCAGTCGCTGCTGGACAAGCACCGCTTCTCGACCAAGGTGCGCTGCGCCGTCGCACGGCGCGCGACGCTCATCGCGCGCGATCGCACCAGGACTTGGTCGCGTTCGAGAAGGACATTGACGAGGCAGCCGGCGCGGCGCTCGAGAGCGAGCAGCACATCTTCTCGGTGCTGTGCGAGCAGGTGTTTGCGGGCAGCGAGGTCGCACACACGGCACTGAGCGGCCGCGCAGGTGTTTGCCATGACGGGGCCGATCCTCGAGGCGGCCAAGGTGCTGGCCGAGCTGGACGTGGCGTCGTCGCTGGCGCTCATAGCGCGCAAGCGCGGCTACTGCCGCCCGGTGATGACGGCGGGCGCGGACTTTGCCGTGATTGACGGGAGGTGCGCCGCACGTGGCGATGCACTGCGCGGCTTGGCCTCACATGCGCAAAGGCACGCCGTCGTGGACGCGTCGCTCACCGAGCGCGGGCACCAGTTTGTGCCCAATGACTGCACGCTGGAGGGTGACAGCGGGCGCGTATGGCTCCTGACCGGGTGCGCCACACGACCGTCGCCAACTGCGCTACTGACGCTCGGCGCGCTCGCAGGCCAAACATGGGCGGCAAGAGCACGTTCCTGCGACAGAACGCGCTCCTGGCGATTATGGCGCAGACGGGCTCGTTTGTGCCCGCGCGCTCGGCGTGCATAGGCATCGTCGATCAGTTGTTTAGCCGGGTGCGACCGCATCTGCTGTTCCTGCTGCGAAGCGGCTGAGACGCATGCACGCGCGGCAGGTCGGCGCGTCGGACGACCTCGTCAACGACCGCTCGACGTTCATGGTCGAGATGCAGGAGACCGCATCGATCCTCAACAATGCGACGGCGCGCTCGCTCGTGCGCGCTGGCGCGTGTGCAGGGCGCAGGGCGCGGTCTGATCGCGCGCCGGGCACTGGCAGGTGATCATGGACGAGATCGGGCGCGGCACGTCGACCTTTGACGGCACGGCGCTCGCGTGGGCCTCGCTCAGGCACCTGCACTCGGTCAACCGGTCGCGCGCGCTCTTCGCAACGCACTACCACGAGGTCGCGCGCATGGCGGAGCAGCTGCCACATGCGCAGAGCTATAAGTTGACGATCCACTTTGCGCCGGTGCGTGCCGATGCGCGCGCTCGCAGCGTGTGCACCAGCTGAAGCCGCGCCTGACGCAGGATGGCACGTTTGCGTACACGTACCACGTTGAGAAGGGCCGCGCGGACAAGTCGTACGGCATTCAGGTCGCGCGCCTGGCCGGTGCACCGCGTGCGTCTTTTGCTGGCCAGCTGCTCACCCCGCGTTCGCAGGGCTGCCGGAGGAGGTGATCACCGACGCGCGCGCCACGCTTGAGCAGCTCGAGGCGCGGCAGCAGCAGCAGTCGGGGCAACCGCCGCCACCACAGTCACAGCCACCGCAGCAGCCTGACGACCCACTACTGCGACTAAAGCAGGCCGTGGACGAGCTGCGCGGGCTGCACCCGGATGACACGAGCCCGCGGCGTGCACACGACGTGCTTTTTGACTTTCTGCAGCGCACCAGAGGGCCCTGAGTGGCTCGCCGGCTGTGCACCCCTTCTGCGCAAAAGTGCACAGCTGACACACACACACACACACAGCGGCACGCCGAGCACACACGGGCGCATGCACAAACACAGAGACAGGACACAACGAACCAGCCCCGCCGCTGCCCGCCGCCGCAGCCGCCACGCTGGCATCATCAGTCAGTCTAGCGACGCAACGATCGCGTCGATTTGTTGGACGAGCGCCGCGATCTCCTCCTGCAGCGCGCTGACGGCGCCCTGCGAGGCCTCGCGCGTTGCGGGCTTGGCGTTGCTGAGCTCCTGCTGCAGCTTCTTCTGCTTCGCGGCCTTGTCCCGCAGACGGCGGCGCAGCTCAGCGATCTGAAGCGCAAGGGCGTTGGCGGTGAGCGCACAAGGCGCGCGAAACGAGGGCGCACCTTGTTGCCTGACCCCTTGTCGATCGCGGCGAGCAGCCCCTCCTGCGTCGCGAGCGCGCTGTCCTTCTCCTGCACACGGCCGCGCGCACATCAGCACGCGTCTCGGTCGCGCGTGGCAGCGGCGCGTACCTCGAACGTCGCATCGATCTTCTCCCGCGCCTGCTTGAAGGCGGCGCTGTCGCGGCTGGTGCGGAAGAGCTCGATCGCGTCGTCGTACGCGCGGAAGACGCCCTTGAAGTCCTCCTGCGGCGCGCCACGTGTCAGCACCGCCAGCGTACACAGAGCGCCGCGCCGCACCAGCAGCGCAAAGACGTCGTACATCACGCCGCGCTCGCGCTCGCGCCGCTCGGCCGACGCATCCTGCGGCGGTTCCGCGTCAGGTGTGCGCTTTGGCGGCCAGCGCGTGCACGCGCGCACCTTGGAGATGGACAGGTCGAGCCGCACGTAGATGATCGTGAGCGCGAAGAGCGTCATGAAGAACCCAAACAGCAGCAGCGGCTCGCCGGCGAGCGAGGTCGTCGACAGGTCGTAGGCGATCTGGCGCGCCGTCACGCGTGTCAGCCTCGCATCGCGCCGCGGCACTACAACGCGCGCGCACCAGCACGTCGACCGCGTGCTCGTTCACGACGTTGTGCTTATGCACGATCAGCATCGGGCGGCCGTACGTGTCGAGGTACGTGCGCTGCGTCTCAATCGACGTCGACTCGGCCAGCTCACTAGGCTCGAAGCGGATGTTGCTGTGCGCGCGTGTCGCAACGGCTCAGCGTACCACCCAGCGTGGCGCAGAGTGCAGCGCACCTCGCGCCCTCGGGCAGGATGACTTTGAGCGTGAAGTCGTCCACGACGGCGTCCTCAAATAGGCACGCGTACGGCACGCGCAGCACGTACGAGCCCGTCGACGCGCCGTGGTGCAGCACAGAGCTTTGTTGTGTGCGTATCAGGCCGTGGCGTGCGAACGGGAAGCACGCGCAAGTGCACCTCAGCGGCTGGTTGTAGCCCTGCGCCCACTGCGTGCGCCAGCCGCCAAAGAGCGGGAAGCGCGGCTCAATGACGAGGTACTGGCGGCGCAGCTCCTGGCTCAGGTGGCTGTGGCTCCTGCGGTCAGTGCGCGCGCGCGCGCGTGCGGGCGCAGAGCGGGCGCGCACCTCGTGCTGATGTTGCCGATCACGTCCCAGTAGTAGACGTCCTGCGCGTCCTTGGGCAGCGCAAACTCAAAGCTCTGCACGATCGCCGTCCCCTCGAGCCGGTTGTACGCCTTCATGTGGTCGATGCGGCTGAATGTTCCCTTGAGCTTGGGGCCCGTGTGCTCGACCTGCGCGCGCGGCGACGGGCTCAGCGCTGTGCCAGCAAGTGCCTTGCTCCGCGGCGCGCACCCTGAACGCATCGTCGACCGCGAGGTTGTTGCCCCAGTGCGAGACCTCGAGCGTGCGCACGAGCTTCTCGACAGTGACGAAGGGGGCGCCGGTCTCGTAGTGCACGAAGAGAGGCGTGGCGTCGTTGGGCGCGACGTCCTGCGTGGTCGTGTAGACGATCTTGCTGCCCTCGACGGTGGCGCCCTCGGCCGTCTTGTCGATTACCTTGCCAGCGCCAAGCTGGAGCGTCGTGCGGGCCTTGGCCGAGGCGTAGGGCGAGGTGAAGTGCATGCGGCCGGTCCACTTGATGCGCTGCGGGTCGAGCTGGCGCGCCTCGGCGGGCACGGGCGCGAGCACGTGGGTGAGGGCGAAGCGGAGGACGATGTGCGCCTTGCCGCCCTCGGGCGCGATGGGCTCGGGCAGCTGCACGGTCCACTGGCGCGTGCTGCGAGAGAGAGAGGGGGGATCAGCCGCACACGGCGCAAGTAGGCACACGGCACACGCACGCGGCGTTGTACGTCGGCGCCAGCACGCGCCCGTCCTTGTCCTTGGCGTCCTTGCCGCCCTCCTTCGCGTCCTTGTCCTTCAGCCGCGCCTCGACGTGCACAACGTGCTCGGCCTGCGGGTGCGCAAAGACGTACGCGCTGACCGGCGCCGCGCCCTCGTTGACGACGTGCGCCTGCACGGTCTCGCGCACGATCTGCGCCGTCAGGTCCACCGTCCGCGTCACGCTCGAGTGCTTGAGCGGCGCAGCAGCAGCAGCAACAGCCGCCGCAGCAGCCGCAGCCGCAGCCGCAGCCGCGAAGAGGACGAGGACGAGGACGAGACGCAGCACGCCCATGATGCGCTTCGCAACTGCCCAGCCATGCCGCATGCATGCCCGCGACGCGTCCTGCCGCTCGCCGTGCTCGGTGCGCGCTGCTCGCTGGCGCCGGGGGCCGCTGCTCACGCGCTGCTCACGCGCTGCGGCGACGACAGCGCTGGCGATGATCGCGGCGGCCGCACGCGCTGCCGACTTCCGCTCTGTACGCGCGGTCGGCGACGCCACGTGCTACCCGGCGCGATGCCCGGCGCAGTGCATCGAGGGGCGCGCGCGGCGCAGCGGGTCGACGCCGCCACAGACGCGCGCAGACGACTACGTGGTGCACACCGGCGCGGTGCTGAACGATGTGCGCATCTGGCGTGCATGGCTGAGACCCCTGAGACGAAAGCGCGCAGAACGAGACGCTGCCGGCCATCGTCGACTCGTGGGTGCTCAACTTCTACGGCACGCGCTCGTTCGGTGCGCGCGGGGCACCCTGCGCACGCGGTACGCACTGAACGTGATCGCAGTGTACCGCGTGCACAACCCGCTGCGGCACTTTTCGTTCGTGCCGCCGGGCAACGTTGGCTGCCCGGGCATGTACACGACATCTGCGACGGCCAAGGGTGCGTGCGCGTGCGGGCGGGTGCATGCGCGGCCGGTCGCTGATGCAACCGCAGCGGCCGGCTGCAAACTCGCGCTCAACGCGGGCTTCTTCAACCGCGGCTCGGGCGACTGCGTGGGCAACGTGTTCTCGCGCGGGCGGCGGGTGCAGGTGAGCGGGATCGAGAACGTGAGCTTTGGGCTGCTCAAGGTGCGTGCGCGCGCCTGCGTGTGCACAAGTGGTGCTGACCATGCGCGGGACGCAGAATGGCTCGTACATGGTCGGGTACCTCACGCAGGCGCGGCTCTGGGGCGACACGCTGCCGATCTCCGAGCTCGTGTCTGGTGCGCTGCCAACGCGACGCGGCAGACAGAGAGCGTGCTGAACGTGCGCGTGTACAGGCATGCTGTGGATCGTGCGCGACGGCGAGCCGTACTACTGCGACAGCTACGGCGTCGAGCGCCCGTCGAAGGAGTTTCTAGACCAGAGCGCGGCGCGGTCGATGGTCGGCCACGACGCGGACGGACGGCTGTACCTCGTCACGGTGCCTGCTCAGCACCGCCGGAGTGCGCATGCGGGCCGCTGACACGAGCGTGCGCAGGTCGAGCGCAACTACTCGACGCGCCGCGGCATGACCGTGTACCAGCTCGCCGACCTGGCCGCGCACCTGGGCCTCGTCAACGCGGTCAACATGGATGGTGCGCGCCAGGCTGAGGGGGG
>CALSCO010000959.1:0-19285 GCA_943704415.1 Parvularia atlantis | reverse complement strand
GGGGGGGCGGCGCGCACCTTGAGCGCCTGCATCGTCGCCGGCAGCGACGTCAGCTGGTTGCTGTGCATCTTGAGCGCGGTCAGGTTGACGAGGTTGCCGATCTCGGGCACGATTTCTTTGATCTGCGGCGCCGCGCGGTCAGCGCGTTCACAACCGCGCCCACGCGGCGACGCGCTTGGTTGCTGCTGATGTCGAGATACGTCAGGCTGGCGATCTGCGTCACCTCTATCCCCAGCGCCGGCAGCTGGTTGTAGGCCATGTTGAGCTTGGCCAGCGCGGCCAGCTCGGCGATCTGCGGCGGCAGCTTGGCGATCTGGTTGCCGTCGAGATACAGCGCGCGCAGCTTCTTGAGCTGCCCAATCTGCGCCGGCAGCGCGCGGATTGTGTTGCCGGCCAGGTTGAGGCTCTCGAGCTCGCGCACGCCGAGCGCGCCGCCAGGCACGGCGCTGAGCTTGTTGTAGCTGCGTGCGCGGGCCGTGCTCAGACCGCACGCGACGCGTACGCAACGCATCGCGCACCTCAGGTCGAGCTCGTGCGTCACGCGCGCGCGCGACACGGCCTTCGACTGCGCGCCGCCCATCCCGGAGGATTCGCGCGAACAAAAAGGGGCTGCTGAAACAAACTGCAACGGCCGCCTATGTATGTGACCATACGCATCAGCGCTATATTGGTTGATGACGTGTTGAAGATGCGCTGCCTCATCTGCTTGGACGACGACGTGGCGGAGGACGCGGCGGCGCGGCTGGCCCCGTGCGCGCACGTGCTGTGCCATGACTGCCTCCGCGCCTACCTTGCGAGCGAGATCGGCGCCGGCCGCACGCGCGTGCGCTGCCCGCAGCCCGAGTGCCGCGTCGACCTCTCACCGTCGACGGTCTGCGTGTCACGCGTGGCACGGCGTGCCCTGACCCGTCACGGACGCAGTTTGAGCCGTTCCTCGAGGGCGAGCTCGCGGCCAAGTTCGAGCGCTTCTCGCTCGCGCGCTACCTCCGCACCAACCCGCTCGTGCGCGTCTGCCCCGGCGCGGGCTGCGACTACGCCGTGGTGCGTCTTGCGCCTCTCTCTTGTGTCACGCTCAGCGTATCACGCGCGAGCAGGAGATCGTCCCCAGCAAGCTCTCGCGCCTCACCAGCAGCATCGTCTCGGGCGTGCAGGGCCTGCTCGGCGCGGCCGGCGCGGCCAACGCCCTCCCGTCGTGCCGGCGCGACCGCGACGCACGGCTCACGTGCGCCAGCCCGACCTGCGGCATCGACTTCTGCTTCTACTGCCAGGCGCCGTGGCACCCGAACCTGACGTGCGAGGTGCGTCCTGCGCACGGTGATGGCCCGTCGTTGCTCACCGCGCGTACGCGCAGGAAAACAAGATCGTGCTCGAGGGCACGGGCATGAGCGTCGTGACCGCGCGCCCGGCCGCGTCGCCCGCCGGTGCCGGCACTGACGTGGACGAGGGTGCGACGGACCTCAAGCCGTGCCCGCGCTGCCGCGTGCGTTTGGAGCGCGTTCGTTTGGACGTGCCTGCTCACGCGCGGACCGCTCCTGCAGGCCATCATCGACAAGATCAAGGACGGGTCGTGCAACCACGGTGCGCGCCGCTGCTACCACTTGCGCACAGGCTGCTCATCGCGCACACGCACAGTCGTCTGCAGCCAGTGCAACCTCAGCTTTTGCTGGCTGTGCCTGCGCGAGGTCAACGACCTACACTTTTTCGGCCCCTCGGGCTGCACGTTCTACGCCAAGAAGCCCTGGGGCACCGGCCGCACGGTGCGCCCTGCTCGACCGCCGGGACGCGCCCTGACTTGAGTGCACAGCTCGCCGTGCAGGCGTCCATCGCGCTCCTCGCCCCGGCCGCCATCGGCCTGCTCGCCGTGGTGCGTCGGTGCTCGCTCGTTCGCTCCGGCAGCTGACCGCGCGCCCAGATTGGCGCGCCCGCCATCGCCTTCACTGTGCCCGTGCGCACCGCGCGCAGCATCGGCAGCAAGTACGACGGCACGCGCAAGGCCCTCGCCTATAGCACGCTTCTGCCGGCCTCCGTGGTGGTGCGCGTCGTCCCGTGCCACGCGCGACGTACTGCTGACGCGCCGAATGCAGGCCGGGCCGATCCTCGCAGGTGCGGCCGTCGCCGTCGGCGTGCCTGCGCTGTTCATCCTCACCTACGGCGTTATGCCCGTGATGCTCATCCGCGAGCAGGCCGTCAGCCGCCGCCGCCGCATGGGCCTGCCTTCGCCGCCCGCACTGCCCGCCGTCGCCGCCGCGCCCCAGGCCGAGCCAACCGCTGCCGCCGCCTGATCCGTACACCTCGCCCTGCCCTCCCATGCGCATTTGTTTGTAGCCATCCAACCGTCATTCGTCACTGAAGCATGGTCGACCGCCACGTGGCGCCGCATCGCGTCCGGCGCCCGGGCCGCGCGCCGCGTCTGTCGCGGACGGACCTGCGGCTGGTGCGCGTCGCCGCGACCCGTCACGCGCACGTGCAGCTGATCCGCTGCCACGCAGCAAAACCGCGCGCTCGAGGCCGACGAGATCCGCCGATTGGACGAGCGGCTGGCGCAGGTTCGCCGCATCCGGCGCATCAAGGGGGGGGGGGAGGTGCTGAGCACGGCGGCGCGCAGATCGCGTCGGAGCGCACGGACGCGCTGCGCCTGTTCTCGGAGCTGCCCATCTCGGCCAAGACGCTCGAGGGCGCGTCCGTGCGCGCGCGTTAACTGGGCAATGCTGACGACGGAGCGTTCGCAGGACTGAGCCGCGCGTCGTGGGTCGAGATGACCGACATCCAGCGCGGCGCGCTGCCGCTCGCGCTCGCCGGGCGTGACGTACTCGGCGCGGCCAAGACCGGGTCGGGCAAGACGCTCGCGTTCATCATCCCGGTGCGGCGCGGCCGAGTTGTGCCAGGCGATCCTCCTGACACGCTGCCGCAGGTGCTCGAGAAGCTGTACCGGCTGCAGTGGAACGCGATGGACGGGCTGGGCGCGCTGATCATCTCGCCCACGCGCGAGCTCGTGCGCCGCGATCGCATACGGCGTGGCAGCGTGCTCACGGCGACGTGGACGCAGGCGCTGCAGATCTTCGACGTGCTCAAGAAGGCCGGCAGCCAGCACACGTTCTCGGCGGGCCTGGTCATCGGCGGCAAGGTGCGCGGAGTGCGTGCAGGTTGTGCGCGTGACGCCGCGGGTGGGCACAGGATCTGAAGGAGGAGCGCGACCGGCTTGTGCGCATGAACGTGCTCGTGTGCACGCCCGGGCGGCTGCTGCAGCACATGGACGAGACGGCCGGCTTTGACTGCACCAACCTGCGCCTACTGGGTGCGCGTTGCGTCCGAGAGGCGGGCGTCGTTGACGTCGCCGCTGCAGTGCTCGACGAGGCCGACCGCATCCTCGACATGGGCTTCGCGCAGACGGTCAACGCGATCGTCGCCAACTTGCCCAGGACGCGCCAGACGCTGTTGTTCTCGGCCACGCAGACCAAGTCCGTGCGCGACCTGGCGCGGCTGAGCCTCAAGGTGCGCGAGCTCTGCGCAGCGGTCGTCGGCTGACAACACTTGTCGCAGGACCCTGAGTACGTCGCAGTGCACGAGAAGGCAGCCGAGGCGACGCCGCAGGGGCTCGAGCAGAACTGTGCGCCCGCGTGTGTGCGTGTGGCTGGCGTGCGTGGCTGACGTGGGCCGCAGACGTCGTGTGCGAGCTGCAGGACAAGCTCAACGTCCTCTTCTCGTTCATTCGCACGCACCTCAAGCAGAAGACGATCGTGTTCCTGTCGAGCTGCAAGCAGGTGCGCACGACACGCGCGCGACACCGCTTGCTCACTGGCGCGCGCGCGCGCAGGTCCGCTTCGTGTACGAGGCCTTCCGCAAGATGCGCCCGGGTGTGCCCGTGATGCACCTGCACGGCAAGCAGAAGCAGCCGGCGCGCATGGCCATTTTCATGGACTTTTGCCAGCGGCGCAACGCCGTGCTCTTTGCGACCGACATTGGTGCGCGCGCATGCCGCACTCGCGCTGTGTGGCTGATCTTGTGTCCGCAGCCGCGCGCGGCCTCGACTTTCCCGCGATCGACTGGGTCGTGCAGGTTGACGCACCCGAGGACATCGACACGTACATCCACCGCGTCGGGCGGACGGCGCGCTACCTCGCGGGCGGGCACGGTGCGCGGTGGCGGGCTGTCGGTGCGCGCGCGCGGTGCTGACGATCGGGGCAGCGATGCTCATTCTGCTGCCGTCGGAGGAGAGCGGCATGGTCGCGCTGCTGAGCGTGCGCAAGGTAGCGGTGGCAACCACGCGGCGCACGCCATTGATGCGTGCGGCGCTTGATGCGTGCGGCGCGCCGCAGATACCGATCCAGCGCATCGACGTCAACCCGAGCAAGATCGTCTCGATCCAGCGGCAGCTCGAGGCGTTTTGCTCGCAGAGCCCCGACCTGAAGTACCTGGCGCAGAAGGTGCGAGCCCCCGTGCACCACGCACAGCCTGGCTGACCGCGAACGCAGAGCTTCGTGTCGTACGTGCGCTCGGTGTTCTTGCGCGGCAACAAGGACGTCTTCGACGTGACCAAGCTGCCGCTTGAGGCGTACGCGGCGTCGCTTGGGCTGGCGGGTGCGCCGCACGTGAAGATCGTCGAGGTACGGGTGCAATCTGCTGCTGCTGCGCCGTGCTGAGCGCCAGCCGCAGAAGGCAAAGCTGCGCGACACGAAGAACGAGAGCCGGCGGCCGCTCACGCTCGACGACATCTCGGACAGCGAAGACGACGAGCCGCGGCCGGCCCGCCCGCCCGCACAGCGGCCCATGCCGAGCACCGAGGCCAGCACCGACAGCGACGGCGACGGCGACAGCGACGGCGACGGCGACGAGGACGAGGACGGCGACGAGGACGGCGAGGACGGTGATGAGAACGAGGACGAGGCAAGGGTGCTGAAGCCCAAGGTGCGCACGCACGCAGACTTGTTGCGCAGTGCTGATGCGGTGCGGACGGGTAGCACGTCATCCCGGTCAAGCTGCGCAAGATGTTTGGCCGGCGCGGCGAGGAGCACCGTCAGCGCCTGCTCTCCGACGACGAGGACGACGGGGACGACAAGGATGGCGCAGAGGACGATGACGGCGACGCAGAGCACGAGGATGAGGACGAGGATGACGACTTGCTTGTGCTCAAGCGGCGCTCTGCGTCGGCCGACGACGTGGACGACGCGCCGCTGGTGTGCGCCGACATCATGCACCCACCACGCTGACGTCGCGCGCGGCCGCAGAACGGCGCCGTGTCGAAGAAGAAGCAGATTCTCCAAACGCGCAAGGCGCATAAGCTGCGGCTCAAGACGGGCGAGCGCGGGCAGAAGGTCATCTTTGACGAGGACGGCGAGGTGCGTGCTGCCTTGATCACGGCTGCCGCCGCCCGCTCACACCGCGCCAGGCACACCCAGAGTTTGAGTTTGAGAGCGACAGCAAGTACCACGACCGCACGGCGACGCGCCAGCTTACATCCGAGTACATCCAGGACCAGCGACAGCAGCTGCAGTCGGCCGACCCGGACGACAAGGAGGTGCGGGTCCCCGCCAAGCAAGCGCGTTTGCATCGCTGACGTTCTGGCGGCGCAGACGGAGCGCGCGCGGCTGCGGGCACGGCGGCTGAAGCGCAAGCTGCGTGCCAAGGTGCGGGCTGAGGGCGCGGACGACGACGACGATGACGACGACGACGACGACGGGCCCGTTGCGGTGCTGGGCGGCGCGAGCGACGAGGAGGACGCCGAGGGCAAGGACGAGCAGCGTGAGCCGTCCCCGCCGCCCGCCAAGCCGGCCAAGCGCAAGACGCTGTCGAGCGAGGCGCCGCCAGTGGCGATGAGCGCGGCCAAGCGCGCGCGGCTCGCGCTGCTCAACCCGGAGGACCTCGCGCTGCAGCTGCTCGGCAGCTAGATGCCGGCACCACTGTGTAGAAAACCGCACAAAAACACACACACACACAAAAAAAAAAAAAAACCACTGGCCCGCCGCGTCACTCGACGTGGTACTTGGCGAAGAGGTTGTCCGGGTTGGTCATGGCCTTGAACTCGAGCGAGTTGTTGCTCGGGTCCTTGAAGAACATGGTCCACTGCTCGCCGGGCTTGCCGGGGAAGCGCAGGTGCGGCTCGATCACGAAGCGCGTGCCGTGCGCCTTGAGCCGCTCGGCGAGCGCGTGGAACGCGTCCACGGTCAGGACGACGCCAAAGTGCGGCACGGGCACCTCGTCGCCGTCTGCGCACTGATCGGCACGGTGCACGGCGCGATGTGCACGGCACGCACCGACCGGATTGAAGTGCTCGGCGCCGCGGTACGCCTCGCCGACCCAGTGGCACACGAGCTGGTGGCCGTAGCTGCGCGAACGCGCGATGTCAGGCTCCCCCGATGCGGATCAGGCGCAGATCGCACAGGCTGTAGTCCTGCCAGTTCTTGGACGAGCGGCCCTCCTGCAGCCGCAGCACGCCGCCGTAGAACTGCTTGGCCTGCGCGCACCCCCAGATCGGCGTGAGCACGAGGCAGGGCGGCGCAAGGAGACAGACGCACGACGTCGAGGTCGTGCACTGGGATCGCGAGGTGGAAGGGGTACAATGCCATTTCGCGATCTGATTGTAACTGTCGTGTCTACGTGTGCAGCTGGTTGAGTTTCGCACCCCAAGTGCGTCGTACAAGTCTGGATCAGGCTGCAAGTCGCTGACGCCTCTCTCGTGCGCGCAGCCCTCGCGCGCCATGTCCAAGAAGTTTGCGGCGACGTCCAAGTACAAGCACGCGGTCGGCAAGCCGGCCAAGGCCGACGTGCGTGCCGCCCGCGTGTGCCGCCGCGCCGTGCCGGCAGCCCGCTGAGCAAACAAATCGCGATCACAGGCGTGGTACACGGACCTGCAGGTGGCCGCGTCGGGCGCCGACACGTCGTCGCTGGTAGCCGCGAGCTGCGCGTTCGTCGCGTTCCCGTACAACTCGGGCGGTGCGTGACGCGAGAGCGGGATCCCGTGTCCCGCATCCCGCGTCCCGCACGGCTCACACCACGGGTGCAAGGCGGCGGCTCGGTCGGCGTCGTGCCCGTCGGCCGGCCCGGCAAGTTCGACAAGGACGCGCTCGTCGTGGGCGCGCACGCCAGCCCCGTCACCGACCTCCAGTTCTCGCCGTTCCACGACGAACTGCTCGCGACGGGATCGGAGGACTGTACGGTGCGTGCCGCGCGCATTGCCCTGCCGCGCTTAGCTGGGCGCATCCCGCCCGCCCGGCCGCACGTACCATCCGCTCACTACGTGCCGCGCACACAGGTCAAGCTCTGGAGCGTCCAGGGTGACGGCGCGCGCGCCACCAGCGCCGAGTCACGGGCCGCGCTCACGGGCCACACTCGCCGCGTCGAGGCGCTGCGCTTCCATCCGCACGCGCACGCCGTGATCGCGTCGGCCGCCGGCGCCGAGGTCAAGCTCTGGGACGCCGAGGCCGGCGCCGCGCGCCTCGACGTCGCGGGCCACGGCGACGTCGTGCACGCGCTCTCGTGGAAGGCCGACGGCGTGCTCCTCGCCACGACCGCCAAGGACCAGAAACTGCGCGTGATCGACCCGCGCACCGGCAGCGTCGCGCAGGAGGTGGCCGCGCACACGGGTGTCAAGGCCGCTGCCGTGTGCTGGCTCGGCGACCACGAGCGCATCGTCACCACAGGCTTCACCAAGTCGCGCGAGCGCGAGATCGCGCTCTGGGATAGCCGCGCGCTCGGCTCGGCCCTCGCGCGCGAGACCGTCGACAACTCGACCGGTGCGGCCGCTACTGGCGCACGTGCGCGTCCGCGTGGCTCATCGGGCTGGTAGGTGTGCTCCTGCCGCTGTACGACGAGGACACGGGCGTGCTCGTGATCGCAGGCAAGGGCGACGGCACCATCCGCTGGTGGGAGTTCCAGAACGAGAAGAGCAAGTACTTTACGTGGCCCGGTGCGCGCGCTCGCACTGCAGTGCACACGCCCGGCGCTGACCGGTCGCGGCACAGGCACGCCGGTCGTTACCGACGTCCAGCAGCGCGGCGTGACGCTCCTGCCCAAGCGCGCACTAGACGTGATGTCGGCGGAGATCGTGCGTGTGCTCAAGCTGACGCAGAACGCGGTCGTGCCCGTCCCCTTTGTCGTGCCGCGCAAGGTGGTGGCCTGTCCCGCGTGACCTGTGCTGCCGACTGACCCTCTACGGCGCGCAGACCTACTCGACCTTCCACGACGACCTCTTCCCGGACACGCGCAGCGATGCGCCCGGCATCACGGCCGCGGCGTGGTTCAGTGGCAGTGACGACCGCGCGCCGCTCACGTCGCTCGACCCGAGCGGACGCAAGACGTCGCGCTCCGGCGGCGGTGCTGCGCGTGCGTTTGCAGCTGGCCTGCGCTGTGCACCCTGCTGATGGCCAGTGCAGCTGTCGCGCGCAAGGCCGAGAGCGCGCCTGTTTCGGAGCCCGCGCCGTCCGCAGCCGAGGCGTTGGCGTCGTCCTCGTCCGCCGAGCTCGCCGTCAAGACCGCCGCGGTCTCCATCGCCGACAGCGCCACGCCCGACCGCACGTCGACGCCGTCCGTCGCAGCCACGCCCGAGCGCACGTCGACGCCCGCCTCGTCGGCCACGCCCGAGCGCACGTCCACGCCAGCGAGCGAGACCGGGCGCGCCTCGCCCGCGGCCGGCGGCACCGTGCGCTTCAAGTCGGTCGTGCGCGAGTCCAAGTTCCGCTACATCACGGGCAAGGCGCTGGTACGCGCGCGCTTTGTGCCTGCCGGTGCCCGTCGCCGACACGGCCTGCGCGCACGCGCGCGCGTGCAGCACCCGAGCACCCAGTACACGCACCTCAACGGCCTCTCGACAAAGATGTCGGGCGAGACAAACGGCTTTGCGGTGACGGAGAAGTTCATCGCCGTGCCGCTCAGCAACCCGGGCGGTGCGGCGCACGCGTGCCCGCGCGCGCACGCGAGAGAGGCTCATAGCGACGAACAGGCCAGATCGGTATTATCCCCGTGGGCAAGTTTGGGCGGCAGCCGCTCAAGCTGCCGGCGGTGGTCAACGGCGGCGAAGTGCTCGACTTTTGCTTCAGGTGCGAGCGGCGGCCGGCAGCGCGCTGACTGCGTGCTGACCTAGGCGGCGGCGCCGCGCGCACAGCCCGTTCGACCCGTCGCTGCTCGCGGTGGCGTGCGACGACAGCAGCGTGCGGCTGTGGCGCATCCCCGAGGGCGGGCTGAAGGAGGACACGAAGGTGCGGGCGGTGGGCCACGGGCGGTCGGGCTGACGCTGTGCTGCTTCTGCAGGAGCCGCTGAAGAAGTTCACGGCGCACACGCACCGCGTCAACGTAATCGCGTTCCACCCGCTTGTCGCCAACCTGCTCGTCACGGCGTCGCCCGAGCTGTCCGGCACGCCGTCGATCAAGTACTGGGACATCGAGTCGGGCCAGTGCGTCAAGACCGTGACGGGCATGGGCGACACGGTGCGACGCCTTCCGGGCCCGCCCCTGCCCTGCCGCGCCTCACGCTTGCGCGCCAGGTCTTCTCGTTTGCGCACAACCACGACGGGAGCCTGCTCGCGGTCACGTCCAAGGACGGCATGGTCCGCGTGATCGACCCGCTTACCAACACCGTTGTCCAGGCGGGCCCGTCGCACGAGGGCACACGGGGCTCGCGTGTGTGCTGGCTCGGCAACACGGGCCGGCTGGCGACGATCGGCTTTGACAAGTGCGCGCGATGCTCGCTCACCCGTGCACCGCTGACGCCGCCGACGCGCAGGACGAGCCAGCGTGAGATCCGCGTGTTCAACCACAAGGACCTGTCCAAGCCGCTGGGCGTGGCCACGCTTGACATCTCGCCGGGCGTGCTCGTGCCGCACTTTGACGAGGACCAGGGCGTGCTGTACCTGTGGGGCCGGGTGCGTGCGCTCGCCGCGTGCTGTGCGTGTGCCGTGGCTGACGTGGAGAGGGCTGCAGGGCGATACGTCCGTGCAGTTCTTCGAGATCACGGACGAGGCGCCGCACATCCATTATCTCACGCGCTTCGACGGCGGCAGCGCACTGCAGATTGGCGTGGCGTACCTGCCCAAGACGGCCGTGGACGTGAAGAAGGTCGAGATCATGGTCGGGTTGCGGCTGATCGCGACGCACATCGAGACGATCAGCTTCACTGTGCCGCGCACCAAGGCACGGCGCTCACGAAGGCGCTCTCACGGCTGACCCTCGCAGGGCAGGTCGAGTACTTCCAGGACGACCTCTTCCCGCCCACGCGTGACCTCGCGCAGCCATCGATGACCGTGGCCGAGTGGCTGGCGGGCGCGAGCAAGCCCGCGGGCGTGCGCAGCCTGCAGCCGGACGGCATGAAGCCCGGTGCGTGCGAGCGCGCGTCCGCGGTGGCGAGTGGTGGCTGACCCGCCGGCGCCCCGCAGTCTCGCAGGCGCCGGTCGAGGTCAAGGCGAAGAAGTTTGAGAGCCGCAAGCCGAACGAGCTGTCTGAGCATGAGAAGCGCGAGCAGGCACGTTGGCGCCGGGCTGGCCTGTTCCGATAGGCTGATCGCGAGCTGTCATGGGCACACGCGCGTCGCCAGGTGCTCAACAACATGTTTGAGAACGTGCGCGAGGAGGCCACGGCGGCGCCGCTCAAGCAGGACCTGATGCAGGGCGCAGCCGACGAGGAGTGGGACTGACATGGCAGCTTTGATCAGGCGCGCAGGGAGGCGCCAGGCGCTTGACAACGCGCGATCGGGTCCGTTGCCACCGAGTTGTGCTGTATTCTCGGCCTCGGCCTCGGCGCTGCCGCCCCGCGTTGCGCTGATTTTTCTCACCGTGAGGGCCGTTCACGCACGCCACCGCGTGGGCCGTGCGTCTCCCCTCGTTCTCCCGCGTCCCGCACCCCCCGTCCGCCCACGAGCGTGCGCCGCGCCCTGCGAAACGCGCCCGAAACGCGTCTGCGACAGCGTCGTGTCAGATATTTTCCGTTGCTCTTGACGGCCGGGATGGACGAGGCGCCGACGTCGACGTCGACGTCGGCGGCGGGGCTGGGCCTCATCGGACACACCTACGTGCGTGTCCGTTTGTGCGCCGGCGCGGGAAGCTGCGCCTGCTGATTAACGAGCGGATTCGGCAACGGCGCGCAGCTCGGCACGGGGAGCGGCGGCTACTGGGCCTTCCTCGGCGCGTACCTCGTGATGTGGGCCGTCGGCGTGGCGCTGTACACGGCCTTCCGGCGCTTCCAGCCGCTGCGTGCGGTGCGTGTGCTGCTTGTGGACGCGAGGCGGACGTGCTGACGGCGCACGTGCACGCAGCGCGACTACCACCTGAGCATGATCGCGGCGTGCATGCCCGTGCCCATCTTCATCGTCTTCACCGCCCGCGCCGAGCTCGGCGACACGCCCGCCACGTGCTGGACGGCGTGGGTCGCCGCGAACCTGCTCGGGCCGATCTGGGTCGTGGTGCGTGCTGCTCCCCCGCCCGGCTCATTGCCGTTGCCGTTGCTCGGGCGCCGTCGGCTCAACCGCCGTCCGTCTCCCGCAGCCCTTCGAGATCGGCGCGATGGGCCTCGTCTACGTCTACGAGTGGAACCTGGAGAAGCTGACGCGCTCAAAGGGCTTTTGGCGGCGCAACGCCTCGCTCTTCTTCTCGTGCGCGCCCGCTCTCTCGCTCTTGTCGCTCTTGATCAGCCGCTCAACTCAACGGCGCGCGTGCGCAGGCCCTGGTTCCGCCGCATCGTCATCGGCGGGTTCATCTTTGCGCAGTTTGCCGTGTCGACGATCGTGCAGCGCAACGAGTTTGTCGAGGCCGACCGGCTGTGCATCGTCGGCTCGCCATACGCGATCATTCCGTTCTACTGCATCTACGCCGTCGTGTTCCTGTTCATCGTCTGGAAGCTGTACACGGTCGAGGACGTGTTCCACATGAAGTTCCAGTTCACGATCATCTTCGCCCTCGCCGTCTCCCTCGTCGGCACGTGGCTCGTCACCACGTCGGTGCAGCGCAACGGGCGCCTGCGCGACGACCTCTTCACCGTGCTTTTCATCAACATCGCCATCGCGGCCACCACCCTCGAGCTGCTCTACCACCCGCTCATCCTTCTCGCGTGTGAGCCCTGGCGCACGATGATGCGCATCTACCAGCAGTCGCGCTCGGCCACCGAGAGCGACACGGGCCTGCGCAGCCTCAGCAGCGGCGGCCAGCCAAACAGCCACAACGGTTCGGGCATCGACGTCGAGGCGGGCAGCGAGGTGCGGCCGGCTCTGCGCTCGTCGCTCTGTGCTCACGTGCATGCGTCCGTACGTACGTGCCCTCGCAGGACCAGCTCCCGCTCGACGTGCTCGCTGTCACGTCGCAGGCCACGCTCGACGACTTTGACGTGGAGGACGCCGGCCCGCACAGCACGCACAGCACGCACCGCCGCTCGCCCCCGCTCAAGTTGTACCTGACCGACCCGATCTACGCCGAGTCGTTCAAGGCGCAGTGCGTCAAGTGCTTCTGCGTGGAGAGCGTCATGTTCTACCTGGTGCGCCACACGCACGCAGGCGCACGCCCATGCCTGCGCTCACGCAGGCGCGCGCCGCGAAATGCAGGACGCCCGCGACGCCATCCTTCAGGCGCCGTCGCGGCCCGAAGTCGAGCTCGAGGAGATCGTGAGCAAGCTTGTGGACCTGTACATCCGCCCAGGCGCGGACCTCGAGGTCAACCTATCGCACGAGCTGCGGGCGCAGATTCTGCGAGAGTCTGCCACGCGCCGGGCCGACCCGCGCGTGCTCAGGGGCGCGCTGAGCGAGGTCTACTACATGCTCAAGACCAACGTCTTCGCGACCTGGCTCGACTCGTACGACTTCAAGCGCGTGCGCCTGATCAAGGGCACGCCCGCGGGGCTCTCGCATGCCGCGACGGGCTTCGTGCCCGGGTCGCCCGCCGCGAACAAGCGCCGCTCGCAGATGTCGCCCACGGCGCTGCGGCACCCGCTCGGGCTTGACCCACCCACGTCGGGCCCGACCTCGCCCGTCACGGTCGACATGCCGCTGCACGAGCCCTCGACCTAGAGCCTGCAATTTTTTCCCCCTCCTACCCTCCTAACCCACCCTCACCACCTTCCTACTTGTGTCCAACTGGCCGCCTCGAGTGAGCGGGCTGTGCCCGGCTCGTGTGCACGCACGCACGCACGTACGTACGTTTCCATTCAAATTCAAGTTCAATGGGCAGGAAGAGATAGGGGCCGGCTCACAGACGACTAGACCGGGGCTCAGGCGTTGACACGCTGCTCGCGCATGGCGTCGATGACCATGTTGGCCACCTGCTCGGACGAGGCCGGGTTCTGGCCCGTGATGAGCATGCCGTCGCGCACGGCGTGCGGCTTGGTCGGCTCGGCGCACTCGAAGCGGCCGCCCATCTCGCGGATGCGCGACTCGAGCATGAACGGGACAGTCTGCGTGCGGGCGATGCTCAGCGGCGTGCGTGCGAGGCACGCACGGACGGCACGCACGTTCTCCATCTTGAACGCGCGCTCTTCGGCGTCGGTGAAGCAGCACATCTTCTTGCCGTTGAAAAACGCCTTGCCGCCGCCGTTGGTCACGCCGATGAACGCCGCGGGGCCGTGACAGACGGCCGACACGATGCGGCCCGAGTTGCACATTGTCTCGATCGTCTTGCGGCAGTCCTGCGAGTTCGGGAAGTCCCACATCGTGCCTGCGCGTACACGTGTCAGCCGCCGGCGCAGGCACGGCAGTCGACGCGCGCGTACCGTGGCCGCCCATGAAGAACACGCCGGCGTACATGCCTGCGCGCGCGCTGCGATCAGTCCCATGACGGCCAATGTCACGCGCACGAGGGCGCACCGAGGTCGCAGTCGGCCAGGCGCATCGTCTTCTGCAGTTTGCGCATGCACTCGCCGTCGTTCTTCGTGCGGAACTCCTTCGTGAGCGGGTGGGTCATGTTCTCGCCCTGCATCGACATCGGGTCGATCGGCGCCTCGCCTGCACCGCGGCCGCGCTGTCAGTCGGTGCGCGACGCCTCGGCAAGGCCAGCGCACCGCCGCGCATCGAGGCGATGTCGACGTCGATGCCAGCGTTGCGGAAGATCATGAACGGCACGGCGAGCTCCTGCAGCAAGCCAGCGTGTGAGTGAACAAGCACCGCCCCCAGCTGCGGCGCACCTCCAGCCACAGGCCCGTCTGCTTGCCCGTGTCACCGAGCTTGCTGTTGGACGTGGCGACGAAGAGCATGCGCGGCGGAAGCATGGCTGCGGCGGCGCTGGCGTTGGCGTCTGGGGTGCGGTCGCCGCGGGCGCCGACGTCCTCTTATATGCGCGGCCCCTTCCACGCGCTGATCGCCCACGCGCGCCGGGCGTGTCACTGGCGTGCGCACTCCACGCACGCGGTGATGCACTGATGTTCCCCCGCAGTCCGTGTCCGTCCCTCCTCGGGCTTGTTCACACAAAACACAAAGGGGGCCGATCACCGCACTAGACGCTAGACGGGCAGCCGCCGCCGTCGACCGCGACGTGCACTTTGGCACGCTCAACAGCGCCCAAGCAGTGCACGCGATTTGCACTGCCCTGCGCAAACTACTTGGGCACGAGCAAGCCGGCACCGCCATCCGCATCACCCCGCCGACGGGTGTCGCTGCGCTCGACGTCACAGGTCGCCGACGTTGTCGAAGGCGCGAAGCAACGGCTGGGCGACAGCGCGGCTAGTGATGCTGCCGCGCTCCAACTGTGAGGCGCGGCCACCGAGCCGACCAGCAGCCAACCAGCAGCTGGTTCGGCTCATCCGCAAGAAGTGCAACACCGCCATGCGGCCTCGTGCCAATGACCGCGACCTCGGATCAGCGGGTCAAGGCGGCAGCAACAAAGTCCAAAGAAGCGTTCAGAGAAAAGTCAGCGATGACGTTCGTGCAAGCCCGCAACGCCGCGGGCAAGGTGCATCGCATTGCACGGCTCGCGCGCATGCGCCGTGAGCGTGCAATCGGCGCCCGGCTGCATTCCAAGGCGCTGCGCATGGTGGCGGACGCGCCGCCGACCGAAATGGATCCTGTGTCACTCATCTTCGCGGTGCACACTGGCGACAACGACGACAAGGCATGCGCCATATCATTGATGGCGATGCTGTCCGTGCGCGCAGCACGTATTCCACCGCGCACCGTCCGCCCGTCCTGAAGAAGCACAGCCGACTCGCCGCGTCCGCTGTCGTCTCGACTTCGCGCTGGCAGCCCGCACTGCGCTCAGCGAGGTGGAAGCGGCCCTCGACGCCGCCATCCATCGGCCCAGATCGTGAATGGCGTCGTCTTCATGCAGGGCGAGCCGCGCGAGACGCCAGAGTTCATCTTGACGCGCTCTGCATCGGCGCGTACATCGCCGACCATGCGAAGGACTCCTGCGCCCCATGACCGACCAGGCTGCGCAGTCCCCTACGCGGCCTATCACACTCGTCGTCCCTGCCGTACCGGTTCAGTGGCAAAACAACATCGACACTCGGCAACTCAAGCTGAAAGCCTGCGTGTGGTGTCGAGACGCTCTGGCGCTTTTACAAGGCGAGCAATTTGGTGCCGCGCAGCCACTGGGCCGTTTCGGGCGTCGACAAGGACAGCGACCCGGCCGTCCATCGTCGACCACCCAGCTTCGCACGCAGCTTGGTGATTTCATCCAGCCCACCGGGTGGTCATCAAGATGGAGACTGCGCCTGCTGTGCCTGCTCTGCCTGCTCCTCTCGCCGCGCCTGCTGCGCCTGCTGCGCAGATCAAGTCCGAGCCAGCCAAGCCACGATGGCGGGAGAGACGGCAAAGTCATCCTTCCGCCGCGCATGGTCCGCCGTCCTCGCACTGTCCGCGCGCCGTCCGCCAATGTCCGCGCGCCGCGCCGCACAATGTCCGCACGTCCACCGTCATCGCATTGTCCACCGTCCGCACGCCGCGCCGCGCGCCGTCCACCGTCCTCGCCGCGCCGCGCGCCGTCCGCGCGCCGGCCAGAAAAGCCTCGAAAAGAAAAAAACACCCGGCAAAACGAAAAGCGCCAAATCCAACTTGCAGTGCGGCGATGCTGAGCATGGCCGTGGCCTCTCGCTGTCTCGGTCCTTCTCGAGAGGCGCTGACGCTCGGGCGCCGCGCACAGCAGCGGCACGGTCGTCGTCGTCGCGCGTGACGAGGGCGGGACGCGCGGCGCGATGGGCAAGAAGAAGCGCAAGAACAAGGGCGGGGAGGACGACGAGCTGCCGTGGTGCTGGTGCGTGGCGCGTGCACCGCACTGCTGCGCAGACGCGCGCCGAGTGGCTGAGCCACGCACCAGGTACTGCGATCGCGAGTTTGAGGACGTGATGGTGCTGATCCAGCACCAGAAGGCCAAGCACTTCAAGTGCGAGGTCTGCAACAAGCGCCTCAACACGATCGGCGGCCTCAGCATCCACATGTCGCAGGTTCACAAGGAGGAGCTCAAGACGTGCGTTCGCCCGCCCACTTGCATGTCGCTTCTCTCTCTATCTCTCTCTACCTCTCTCTCCCTCTTACTTTCGCCCAAACTGCAGCGTGCCAAACTCCATCCCCGGCCGCGAGAGCACGCAGTACGAGATCCACGGCATGGAGGGCGTGCCCGACGACGACGGCACCGGCGAAGCCGACGACCCGACCAAGCGCCCGCGCTTCGACCCCTTCGCCGCCATCGCCCCGCCTGTCGCGCCGGTCTACGCCTCGCCCACGTGGCGCCCGCCGATTCCGGGCACAGTGCGCCGCACGCCCTCTGCCCCCTCGATCGGCCGCCTCACGCCGCGCATGGCGCAGGCACTCCCGCCCTTCCGCCCGCCCTTCCCCGGCGCGACGCCGTACGGCCCGCCCGTTGTGCCCAGGCCAGCCTACCCGCGTGCGTACGGGCCTTGCCGTGCGCGATCGCTCACGTGCGGCCACAGCCGTCGCCCCGTACGGCATGCCGTACGCGATGCCCGCCGTTCCCGTCGCCGCCGCCGGCACGCCGCCGCCGTTCGCTTTCGCCGTGCCGCCCGCCGTGGTGCCGCTCGCCACGGACTCGCCGCTCGCTACCGCAGTCGGCACGCCGCCGCTGGCCGCGCCTCTGGGTGCGCCCTGCTCTCGCGCGTGTGCTCGCTGCTCGTCCGCTGACGCAGCCCGACAGCCGCACCCGCAGCAGCCGCGCCAGTAGCAGCACCCGCAGCGCCCGCACCGAGCGAGCAGCCGCCCGGGTCGCCGCGCGCGAGCGGCGTGGTTGAGTCGCGCCTGGTCTACGGCGACAACAGCGTGTCAATGGTGCGCCCTTCTCGCTCGCGTGCCGCTGACCGACGTGCGCAGGAAGAGAAGCGTGCTTCATTCTACGCTAGCAAGGCAGCCGCGGCCGCGGCGCGCTAGCCCCTACCACCCACCACCACCACCACCACCACCACCACCATGTGTGTGTGCATGCGTGGTAGACGAGCTAAACACCGCGAAAAGGACGTGCTTGCCGTCGAGGTTCTTCATCTTGACGCCGTTGCTGTGGCCGTCTGGCGGCGGCGGCGGAAGTTTTGGCGGAAGTTGGCTTCAGCTGACCGATCGCGGGTCCCGGGGGAGCGGGACTACAAAAGGCCCCGCGCGGGCGCGTGCACGCCGCGTTCACTGCACGCGATCAACATGGCATCCCAGCAGCAGCAGAAGCAGCAGCAGCAGCACACGTTCGGCGCGCGCTCGACGGCACAGGAGGTCGCGGACACGTTCGCGGACCGCGCCAGGGGCCGCGTGGCGCTTGTGACCGGCGCGAGCACGGGCCTCGGCTTTGAGACGGCGCGTGCGCTGCTGTCGGTCGGCGCGGTCGTCGTCGTCGCCGCGCGCCCGGGCAAGACGGCCGACACGTGCGAGCGCCTGCGCAAGGCCGTGCCGACGGCCGACGTGCGCCCGCTCGACCTGGACCTGTCGTCGCTCGCGTCGGTGCGCGCGGCCGCCGCGGCCTTCCTCGCGATGGACCTGCCGCTGCACTTCCTCGTCAACAACGCGGGCGTGATGGCCGCGCCGCTCTCGCGCACGGCCGACGGCTTCGAGCAGCAGTTTGGCGTGAACCACCTGGGCCACTTCCTGCTGACGCACCTGCTCTACGACAAGCTCAAGGCGAGCGCGCCGGCCCGCGTCGTCAACCTCTCGTCCATAGGCCACTGCCTCTTCCCGCCGCCGCAGGGCATCCTGTTCGACGACCTCTCGGGCACGCGCCACTACGACCCGTGGGAGCGCTACGGCCAGAGCAAGCTCGCCAACATCCTGCACGCGCAGGAGCTGCAGCGCCGGTTCGACCGCGATGGTGCCGACGTCGTCTGCACGGCGCTGCACCCGGGCAACATCCTCGAGACCGAGCTCTCGCGCCAGCAGCAGTCAATCACGTCCATCCTGGGCAACATCGGCGGCATGATCAAGGGCGCGCTCACCGGCCTGAAGAACATGGGCCAAGGCGTGTCGACGACGATGTACTGCACGCTTTCGCCGGACGTGGTCAAGGGCGAGTACTACATGGACTGCGCGCCGGCACGCAAGGGCATGCGGCACCGGCAAGTGGGCAACGCCGAGCTCGCGCGCGCTCTCTGGGTCGTCTCGTGCGACCTCGTCGGTGTGCCGCAGCAGTGAGCTGACGAGTTGTCTTGTCTTTTTGCAGTGCGCATGTCGACGGTGCCTCAGACCACGACCGACATCGCGGCCGAGCGCGCGCGCAGCGGCCTCTCGCGCGACGATGCGCAGCACGCGCTGCACCGGCTGACGCGCGGCGGTGACGAGGCGCTCTGTGTGCGCGCCAAGGCGATGGCCTTCGCGGCGAGCGACCCCGTCTTCGGGTGCGGGATGCGCCGTCCACGCAACCCGCACCGCCCTCACGCCGCCGCGATGCACAGCAAGCCCGAGCAGTTCTTCTTCAAGGACCGTGTGGCGGCCTACGAGCACTCACTCGAGCGCCACGCGCGCTACACGGCGCTGCGCCGCGGCGGCGCGCTCAAGGACTGGACGGCCGAGGCACGTCGTGGACGCGCGCCGATGCGCGTGCGATCGCTGATCGCGCCGCGTGCGTGCGCCAGGAGGACGAGTGCTTCCGCGAGCAGGTCCTGGTGCGCACTGCAGGGTGCCGCGCGCTGCACGGAGCGAGTGGCTGATCAGGGACGCGCGCATAGCTCGTATCGACGTTCCACCTGCACACGTGGATGTTCATGCCCGTCCTGCGCACGCTCTGCGACGAGCAGCAGGCGCAGCACTGGCTCCCGCTCGCCGAGCAGAACAGAATCATCGGCTGCTGTGCGCCGTTGTGTTCCACGCCCCCCGGTGCTGCTCACGCGCTGCGCCGAACGCAGACGCGCAGACCGAGCTCGGCCACGGCTCCAATGTGCGCGGCCTCGAGACCACGGCGAC
>CALSCO010000957.1:0-15236 GCA_943704415.1 Parvularia atlantis | reverse complement strand
GGGGGGGGGCTGCGGCGCGCACGGTCAATGACGCCGCGGTCTGCAGCAGCTCGGTCCAGCGTCACGGCGAAAGCGCGACGACGGCGGCAGCAGCAGCAGCAGCGCGGCGCGCACGGCAGCGGACGGCAAGAGGGAGGGCGCAGCAGGCCAAACGAGGCACGGCGCGCGGACGGCCGCGCGGGCCGGGATGGGAGGGCAGACAGGGGCGCCACCAGGCAATCCGGTTCCCAAGCCGATTATGCAACCCATTGGCATTGGCGAGTGTCGCGCGCGACGCGGCGGCCCCGACGGCGGCTGCGCGGCAGCGGCAGAGACGCGAAGGGGGAAGGGGGGCGGCACGGCGCCGGCAGCGCGCACCACGAGGGGACAGAGAGCAGAAGGCACCACGTCAACGAAACCCGAGCTGCGGGCGCGCCGCATCACAGTTTGCCTGGCACGGTGATGCGGCGCGCGGCAGCATGGGCGCGCACTGACCGGCGACCGTCTCGTCTCTCTCGCTCTCGTCTCGTTCGCACCCGCAGGCGCCGCCCGCACGCGCCATGGCCGACCCGCTGCAGTACGACGAGTTCGGCAACTACATCGGGCCCGAGCTGCCCGAGTGCGTTGCCCCGCGCGCACCACGCTATGACTGAATGACACGGCCACGCGCGCGGCAGAGAGGACGAGGAGGAGCAGGCCGACGAGGGATGGATGGACGCCGCCCCCGCGCAGTCGCAGGTGCCCGCCGTCGCGCAGATGCTGCCGGAGGACCCGGACGACATGGCGCTCGTGGCCGCGCCCGTCGACGGTGCGGCGCGCGCTCGTCAACGCCCCGGCTGACCGCGAGAGGCGCGCGCAGTCACGGCCACGCGCATGCAGATCGTCCTGCACGAGGACAAAAAGTACTACCCCGACGCCGAGGAGGTCTTCGGCCAGGGCGTCGAGACGCTCGTGCAGGAGGAGGACACGCAGCCGCTGACCGAGCCCATTGTCGCGCCCATCCGCGTTAAAAAGTACGCTCTGGTCGAGCGCGACGTGCCCGGAACGACGTACCGCAAGGAGTGCGTCGCCTCTTTGCGCGCACATGGCCGCACTCACCGCCGGTGTCGCGCATAGGTTCATGGTCGACCTGATGGAGTATCCGCAGATGATGCGCAACATAGCCCTGGTCGGGCACATGCACCACGGCAAGAGCACCTTCGCCGACATGCTCCTGCTTCAGACGCACGACATCAAGATCAACTACGAGAAGGAGGTGCGCCCCGCCGTGCGCGCCACCCGCACGCCTCACACCCCCCGCCGTGCCTGCCGCAGCTCAACCTGCGCTACACCGACACGCACACGGTCGAGCGCGCGCGCGGCCTGAGCATCAAGGCCATGCCACTCTCGCTCGTCATGCCCGACCTCAAGGGCAAGTCGTACCTGCTCAACGTGATGGACACGCCCGGTGCGCCTGCGCTCCTGTGCAATGAAGTTGCCCTGTGACGCCACTGCGCAGGCCACGTCAACTTCAGCGACGAGGCAACGGCTGCGCTGCGCATCGCCGACGGCGTCGTCGTGGTCGTGGACGCGCTCGAGGGCGTGCGTGCTGCGGGCGCGCGGGGTGCGAGCGCGGTGCTCACACAGCGACGCGCGCGCGCGCGCGCCAGGTCATGATAAACACGGAGCACATGCTCCGCCACGCAATCAACGAGCGCCTCGCCGTGACCGTCGTCATCAACAAGGTCGACAGGCTCATCGTCGAGCTCAAGCTGCCGCCGGACGACGCCTACTACAAGCTTCGGCACACGCTCGAGGAGATCAACGCGATCATCAGGTACGCCCTCCCAGTCGCTGAGCCTCGCCACGGCTCATGGCGCACGCGCGCGCACCAGCTCTATCCCGCACGGCCGCGACGACCTGCGCATCTCGCCCGAGCTCGGCAACGTCTGCTTCGCGAGCGGCATGATGGGGTGGTCGTTCACCCTCCCATCATTCGCCAAGATGTACTCGGACACCTGGGGCGGTGCGCGCCCGCGCCTCTGCGCGCGCTCAGCCCGCTGACGCTCACGCGTGCACGAACGCAGCCGTGCCGCACGACGAGCTGGCCAAGCGCCTCTGGGGCGACGTCTACCTTAACCCGCGCACGCGCAAGTTCCAGAAGACGCAGCCGGACCCGTCGGTCAAGCGCACGTTTGTGCAGTTCATCCTCGAGCCCCTGTACAAGATCTACAGCGCGGTAGCGTGCGGGCGGCGGCAGAAGCGTGCGCGTGCGCGTGGTCGCTGAGCATGTCGCACCAGGCTGTCGCCGAGGAGGGCCAGGCGCTCAAGGACGTGCTGGACGAGCTGGGCATCTACGTCAAGCCCAAGCAGCTGACGATGAACGTCAAACCGCTCATGCGCATCATCCTCTCGACCTTCTTTGGTGCGGGCGTGCTGCGCTCGGGCGACACGCGCTCATCCGCGCGTCGGCGGCGCAGGCGACGCGTCGGGCTTTGTCACCATGTGCGTCAAGCACATCCCCTCGCCGCAGGACAACGCCGCCAACAAGGTGCGGCACGCGCGCTCCTGCGTTCGTCTGACACGACGCGTGCGCAGGTCGAGCACCTCTACACGGGCCCGCTCGACTCGGTACGCGCGCAGGCCATGATTGCGTGCGACCGCGAGGGCCCGCTCGCCATCCAGGTGGTCAAGGTACCGTGCCTTGGCTCCCACCGCGCGCCCGCTCCGCTTGCCGTGGCTCACTAGGAGCGTGCGCCGCAGCTGTACGGCTCGGCCGACGGCACGACCTTTGACGCGTTCGGGCGGGTGATGAGCGGCGTGGTCAAGGAGGGCACGCGCGTGCGCGTGCTTGGCGAGGGGTACTCGCCCGAAGACGAGGAGGACATGGCCGAGCAGACCGTCAGCAACCTGTGGGTGTACAACTCGAGGTGCGCGCAGCCGCCGCGCGCGTCGTTTGGGGCGCCCGTTTGAGCCGCGCGGGTCGCAGGTACCGCATCAACACCAACACGGCCGGCCCGGGCAGCTGGGTGCTCATCGGCGGCGTGGACTCGTCCATCGTCAAGACGGCGACGCTGGTCGATATGAGCAAGGGCGAGGAGGTGTACATCTTCAAGCCGCTCAAGTTTGTCAACAAGGCCGTCGTCAAGGTGCGGCCGTGCTGTTTGCCGCGCGCCACGCAGGCGCCGTGCTCACCGCGTGCGCGGCCCTCGCAGATTGCTATCGAGCCCGTCAACCCCTCGGAGCTGCCCAAGATGCTCGACTCGCTGCGCAAGGTCAACAAGACGTACCCGCTCGTCACGACCAAGGTTGAGGAGTCGGGCGAGCACACGGTCATGGGCACGGGCGAGCTCTACCTCGACTGCGTCATGCACGACCTGCGCAAGACATTCTCCGAGGTGCGGTCCCGACCTTGTGCGCTTGTGCACTGGTGCCAAGGCGCGCTGCTCGAAGGTCGAGGTCAAGGTGGCCGACCCGGTCGTGTCGTTCTGCGAGACGGTCGTGGAGACATCGTCCATCAAGTGCTTCGCCGAGACGCCAAACAAGCGGTGCGGGCTAGCCGTGTGCGCCGCGCTGTGCCGGCACTGAGCATCGCGCGCATGTGTCGCCAGCAACAAGCTCACGATCATCGCCGAGCCGCTTGAGAAGGGCATCGCCGAGGACGTCGAGGCCGGCGCCGTGAGCGCAAGCATGCCCAAGAAATACGTGCGTTAGCCTGCGCCCCGCAGGGGGGCCGACGCTGACCCGCCGCGGACGCGCGCGCAGCTAAGCGATTTCTTCCAGAGCAAGTACTCGTGGGACGTGCTCTCGGCGCGGTCGGTGTGGGCGTTCGGGCCGGACGACAACGGGCCAAACATCCTCGTGGACGACACGCTGCCGTCCGAGGTGTGGGCGCGCACACGCTGGTGTGCGCCGCGATGCTGAGCTGCGCCCGGCGCCGACAGGTCGACAAGCAGCTGCTGGCGAGCGTGCGCGACTCGATCAAGCAGGGCTTCCAGTGGGGCACGCGCGAGGGGCCGCTGTGCGACGAGCGTGCGTGCGGGCGGTGCCAGGTGCCTTGCGGGCGCGGAGCAGCTCACGCACGCACACGCATGCATCGCAGCGATCCGCAACGTCAAGTTCAAGATCCTCGACGCCTCGCTCGCGCCCGAGAGCATCCACCGCGGCGGCGGCCAGATCATCCCGACGGCGCGGCGCGTGTGCTACTCGGCGCTGCTGATGGTGCATGCGCGCACGGCACGAGCAGCACGCCGGGCACTGACCTGCGGCGGCGGGCGCAGGCCACGCCGCGCCTGATGGAGCCCGTGTTCTTCGTTGAGATCCAGGCGCCCGCCGACTGCGTCTCGGCCGTGTACACGGTGCTCGCGAACCGCCGGTGCGGCGCGTGTGGCGTGTGTGCTTCGGCCTGCGGCTGAGGCGGCGCGTTCGCACGCAGAGGGCACGTCACACAGGACCAAGCCAAGGCCGGCTCGCCGCTGTACACGGTCAAGGCGCTGCTGCCCGTGATCGACTCGTTCGGCTTCGAGACGGACCTGCGCACGCACACGCAGGGCCAGGCCTTCAGCCAGCAGATCTTCGACCACTGGCAGGTGTGATGACCGAGGCCGCGCTTGCGCCGGATCGCTCACCAATCACGCCGGCGCAGATCGTGCCCGGCGACCCGCTCGACAAGTCGATCGTGCTGCGGCCGCTCGAGCCCTCGCCCGCGCAGCACCTCGCGCGCGACTTCATGGTCAAGACGCGGCGCCGCAAGGTTTTCTTGCGGATGAATTTGTGCGCATGCGCGCTGACAACGGCGCGGCCCAGGGTCTGAGCGAGGACGTAGACGTGAACAAGTTCTTCGACGACCCGATGCTGCTCGAGCTGGCGCGGCAGGGCGGCGCGCTGTGAGCCGCTTGCGTTCTGTCTGCGCCGATCGCGGCCGATGCGGGGCAGACGCTGCGTGCCACACAAACCGCACCAGCACAGGAATGCGGCCGGGTTGTTCGGTGCGCTGCGCAACGGGCCCGTTCCCAGGTCCTGCGGGAGTGGCGGCGGCCTGGAAACGGCGCAAATTGGTCGCACCTCGTGCGGCCAATCAGCGCGCCCCCACAAACGCGCAAAAGCTTTCCGGGCGCCTCCCGAAAGCGGCCGGGGCCCAGCGTTTGTGGCGCCAGCTGTGGCACGCGACGCCCATATAAGCGGCGCCTTCCTCCGCCTCCCTCCGTCGTCTTTTTTCCGCTCCCTCCCTGCCCGCGACCCCTTTCGTCCCGACCGCGCTCGTGCCAGGCGGAGCTGCGACGCCGTGCCGCGTGCGCGTCGCGGGACCGTTTCGGCCTATCGACAGCTGTCGCTTTGCCTTTCCGCGGCTCCCTCCCTCCCCTCCCTCCCTCTCTCCGTCCTCCCTCCCTCCTCAAGCCTCATATCGGCCGCCGCCCCAGACCCGAGCCCGAGCGTCTCCAGGCAACTCGAGGCCATGCTCTCCAAGTTCAACCTCAACAGCGCGCTGCTCGCGCACTCCTTCGCGCCGCGCCGTGGCGCCGCCGCCGCCGCCGACGACGCTGGCGCCAAGTTCGAGGTCGCCGCCGCGGCGCCATTCGCGCGCCGGTCGCGCGGTGCGTTGTTTCGAGCGGGGCATTTTTTTTTCCTTGACTCACCGCGGTCGTTTTTACCCGTCTCATCATCAACGCCTCATCATCTCCCGCCCGCGCCCGCCAGGCACGCCCCAGCCGATCGGCGACAGTGTCTGGGTGCTCGACGCGGCCACACCCGAGGGTAGGTGCGTGCGCCATCGCGGATCGTATCTCGCGAGCATCTTGCCCACCATCTCGCCGCTGCCAGCCTCGTCCGCTTCCAGCCGTGGCACGACATCGGCACGAGCCGCCACACGCTCCTCATCCGCACGCTCAAGCGCACCGAGGACGTCTTCCGCCGCCTGCGCTCGCGCCTCGAGGTCTGCCTGTCGCACGCTCGGCACGCGCCGCTCACCCGTGCGATGCAGCTATTCGGCGATGTGTGCAACTTTGTGAGCGACGTGCACGGCGGCTTTGCCCTCGCCACCTTCTTCGACGCGCGCGCCGCCAACCTCGCGCGCACCACGCTCCGCCACGACCGCGACTTCCACCTCGAGCTCTTCTCCAACCCGCAGCCCGATGGCGCCGCGCCGCCGATCGATGCCTTCCCGGATGTGGCACTGACGGTGCGTGCCCGCCCCGCGGCGCCCCAGTCGCTCGCCCGGCTCACGTGTGCTGCGCCCGCAGGCCGCCGACGGCCAGCTGATGAGCGCGATCGTCGGCGTGTCGGGCATGAACATGAACGAGCCGGTGCTCACACGTGCACACACGCGACCGCGACCTCGCTGAGCGCGCGGCGCAGGACCTCGCCCGCTTCTTCGGCCAGTACGGCACCGTCGCGGACGTGTACGTGCCTACGGACGGACGCTCGCACATCGTCGTGCGCTTCTTCGACCAGCGCTCGGCCCGTGAGGCCTACGAGAGCCTGAACGGCTCGCTGGCGGTGGCGTGTCCTTCAACCGTCGGCGACCAACCCTGACGCGCCCGCCGCGCTCGCAGAGTGCCGGCACGCACTTTGTCCGCGTCGAGTACCTCGCGGCGAGCGGCGATCCGCTGTGGCAGCCGCGCCCACTGCGCCCAACCGTGGTGCGTTCCATGAGCGCATGCGTGCACGAAAGGGCCGCTGACCGGTGTGCGCGCCCTGCCAGACCGCGCGCAATGTCACGGCCAACCTGAGCGCGCAGCGCCGCCGCTGCGGCCCGGCCGCTGGCCGCGAGGAGAACCCTGCTGCCGCCAAGACGGACCAGGCCGGCAGCTCCGCCTCGCCCGCGCCCTCGCCCTCGCCCTCGCCCGTGTCGTCCTCGCTGCGCCTCTTTGTCGGCGCCGACACGTCCGCGCAGAACCTGATGCCGGCGTTCCTGGCAGGTGCATGCGCTGCCGTGCCTGCGCTTGCGCGTGCCCTGACCTGGCGCCGCGCCGCAGAGCTCGACGGCCGCGCGACGTCGCGCAGCGACTCGCTCTTCGCGACCGTGCCCGCCGCCGTCGTCAACATGCACACGACCGCGAGCGCCATCAGCCAGGTGCGCACGCCACGCAGCCACACATGCGCACATGCTCACGCGGACGTGCAGGTGCTGCCGCCGGGCACAGACTCGTACGCGACGATCGCGTCGTCTTTTGCGTCGTCTGCTTCGTCTGCGTCGTCTGCGTCGTCGAGCGCGCCGACCGAGCGCACGACGCCCGAGCACCCGTCGCCCGCCTGCGCGCGCGCGCCCGTGCGCATGGTCCCGCTGCCCATTCCGCACGCGCACGAGTCGTCCGCGATCGACCCGGCGACGATCCGCAGCGGCGACGACACGCGCACGACGGTCATGGTCGCCAACATCCCCAACAAGTACACGGTGGTGCGTCGCGACCAAGCATGCGTTTCCAGCGGTCGTTGCTCACTCACTCACGCACGCACCTAGGAGCAGTTTGTGGCGCACATCAACGAGTTCCTCGCCGGCACATTCTCGCTCGTGTACCTGCCGATGGACTTCAAGAACCTGTGCAACGTCGGCTACGCCTTCATCGACTTTTCGAGCCCGCAGTGCGTCGTGCTCGCGCACGGCTGACCCTTCAGCGCGGCTTACGCCTCGCCCCAGGCACGTTCTGACCCTGTACGAGCGCCTGCACGGTCGCACCTGGCCCGCGTTCCGCTCGGCCAAGGTCGCCGCGATCCGCTACGCCGCGATCCAGGGCCGCACGCTCATGCTGCGGCACTTCCAGAAGTCCAAGTGCGTCACGCGCCGCGCCGCCCGCTCGATCGCAGCTTCGTGCTCACCACCGCGGCCGCGCAGGATCGTCTGGAGCGACCCGCAGTTCTGGTCGTACCGCCCGCGGCTCTACTTCACCAACGGCCCGCGCACGGGCGAGGAGGAGCCGTTCTTCGTGATGTCGGCGCAGGGTGCGCACGGTGAGCAGCCGGCCGAGGCGCCTGCGCCTGCGCCTGCGCCCGCCGTGGCCCGCACGTCGTCGACGCCGCCGCGGACTGTGACGCGCATCCGCGGCCCGGCGTCGCAGCTGCCGACGCCGCCGTCGACGCCGTCACCCGACCGGGACGACCGCCTGAGCCGCATGCAGCGCACGACCATGCAGCGCACGTGAGCGGGGCGGCGGTTCAGGCCGAGAGAGGCCAAAAGCGAGCTAGTTGCAGTCTTTGTGTCACGAATGTTTCGCCGTCACCGTACGTGGCGCGCGCTGATTGGCGGGTCGTGTGCGCTGACGTACGCCTTGCAGCGCGGCCCAGCAGCCCGCCAGCCCGCCAGCCCGCCAGCCCAAAAAGATGAACGAGCTGCAGAGCTTCGTGTCGTCGTTCCCGCCCATCACGCGCGTGCTCTTCTTCACGACGCTCGGCGTGACCCTCGCGGGCAACTACGGCCTCGTCTCGCCCGCGCACCTCCTGCTCCTGCCAACCGCCGTGACCCAGTTCCAGGTGCGGACGGCGCGCGTGTGGCGCACGTTGGGCCGCGACCAACGACGCCGCGCAGCTGTGGCGCTTCGTGACCGCGTTCGTGTTCTACGGGCAGCTCAGCTTCGGCTTCCTCATGCACCTCTACTTCCTCTACAACTACTCGCGTGCGCTCGAGGCGCAGCACTTTGCGGGGCGCCCGGCCGACTACGTCTTCTTCCTCACGTTCTCCGCGCTCGTGCTGTCGGTGCGTCGTGTCGCGCTGCGCAGCGGCGGCTGAGCCTTCGGCGGCCGCAGATTGCCGGCTACTTCTTCGACATCGTCCTGCTCAGCTCAATGCTGCTCTTCGCCATCGTCTACCTGTGGTCGCAGATCTTCCGCGACGTCATCGTCTCGTTCTGGTTCGGGCTCAAGTTCCCGGTGCGCCCGCGTGTCGTTTGCGCGACCCGCCCCCCAACGCGCCCGCGTTGCCAGGCCATCTACCTGCCTTGGGTGTTCCTCGGCCTTGACGTGCTGATGGGCCAGAGCCCCTTCCGCACGCTGATCGGCATCGGCGTCGGCCACCTGTACTATTACCTCGAGCTCGTCGTGCCGCAGATCTACGGCTACCGCGTGCTGCAGACGCCCGACATCTTGTGCGCCTCAGCGCACGCACGCACGCTCGCGCATACGCGCTCACTCGCGTGCGCAGCTACCACTTCTTCCCGAACCAGGCCATCATGGCCGGCGTCGGCGGCAGGATGGACGAGCGTGCCGCGCCGCCCGGCCGGCAGGCAGGCGGCCAGGGCCAGGGCCGATACAATTGGGGCACCGGGCGCCCGCTGCAGGACTGAGCGGCGCGGCCGGGCATGGAGTGAGTTCCGTCCTGTGTGCCATGTACATGGGGGGCTTTTGCCCGAAAAAAGAACGCTATTCACCAAGGGAGAAAGAAGAAAGCAACAGTTAAGACATGACCAGCTTGCGCAGGCAGGCCACGGGCGGGGTCGTCTCAGGCGTGTCAGGGACCATGTTGTAGAAGCGGTACCACTCCTGGTTCCACATGAGCATGAGCGGGTTGTCGCGGCAGCTGGCGTTGCAGTCGAACGGGGCGCGCCATGGCTTAGAGCCGCCGATGTAGTGGAACGTACGCGGGGCCACGCCCGTGAACATCTGCGGGAAGAAGTTGAGGGCGGCGTAGCGGATGTTGTACTGGTACGGAAGGGCCACCCAGCGGTTCTTGAAGTACCAATTGAGGAAGCCCTGCTCGCTCGGCCCGCCCTCGAGCTTCTCCTCGTGCCGCTCGAGCACGCCCATCATGTCCTTGAACACGCCCTTGTGCGGTTGCACGACGTACATGGCCCCGTTGAGCGCCGTCATGCGCCAGTCGTGCCACGTCTGCACGCACAGCTCGGCCTCGTCGCACCCGCCCCAGTTGGGCGGCTTGCCCGCGGGCCAGTCGAGCGACGCGGCAAAGTACGAGTACATGAAGAGCTCGTCGATGTTGGACAGGACGACCATGTCGGTGTCGAGCTTGACCACGCGGTCGTACCCGTCCAGGTTCCAGATGTTGAGCGCAGTGAAGACGCTGGCGTAGTACCCGTCGCGGCCCGGGTTGGGCGTGATCCGCGGCACCTCGGTCACGACGTAGCCCAGCGCGGCAAGGTACTTGCGCGAGCCCGCGTCGGTCTCGGGCGGGACGAGCGCGAGCACGTCTTTGGTCGAGCCGGTGGCGCGGATGGACGCGATCAGGGCGCGCGCGCCGCAGAGGTGGCTGCGGTCGTCGTCCATGTACAGGATGGCGTAGGCCTGGCGCTCGGTCTTGCCCTTGTCGGTGTGGAACGTGATCGTGTCGTGCGGCCGGTCGAGCTGCGCGGTCAGGGCGCGCATGAACCGCACGGACGAGTTGGAGACGTGCCCGGCCGTGCCGTCGCCCAGCCCGAGCACGCGCGCAAACGCGTGCGCCGCGTCCTCGTCGTTCATCGGCGGCGCGCCGCACAGCGACAGCGGCAGGCCCGTGCGGCTGGCGAGCGCATGCGACAGCATCAACACGAGCCCGACGCCCGCCAGCACGGCCACGGCCACGCCGAGCCACGTCCAGGGAATCCTGTGCGCGATGGCGACGTCAGCCGCGCTCCTCGCGCCACGCAGGCGCACGTCCATACCTTCGCGCGGTCGTCATCGGGCAGGTCTCGCGGGCGACGATGCGAGCGCGGGTGTAGGTGCGCAAGCGGCGGGCGCGGCGAGAGCGGGCCCTTGGTCAAGTGCAAAGTGGCGGCCACGGGAAGCGCGCGTGACGCGCGTGTGCCTGCTCACGGTGAACACTGTCTGTCACACTGTCGCGAAGTTTCCAGACGCGCCTCGAACCGTCTCATGGTGCGACCTTCGCTCCGCGTCTCTTGTCTGACGCGCCGCGCCGCCGCCACCGCCGCCGCCGCCGCCGCCGCCGCCGTGCGCCGCGCAGGCCGCGTCGTACTTTGACGACCCGTTTGGCGGTGCGTGCCCGTGCGCGCGTGCGGCGAGCGTGTGCAGACGCGCGCTCACGTGGCGCCATCCCCGACCCGACCCGGACAGACCCCTTCGCGGCGCCCGCGCCCGCGCCCGCCGCGGCCGTGAGCAAGGTGCGGCAGGCCAACGAGGACGGTGCGCACGCGCGCGTGTGTCATGTGCGCATAGGGCGGCGCTGAGGCGGCGGCCGCAGTCAAGTTCAAGGCGCTGCTGGAGAAGATCCTCGCGTTCGCGCCGCCTGACGACGAGGGGTTCATCTCGGGCAAGGCGCTGCGGCCGGTGCTGCTCAAGGCCGACATCAGCACGCCCACGCTCAAGGAGGTCTGGTCCATGGCCGACGCGTCCAACCGCGGCTCGCTGACGAAGGACGAGCTCAAGACGCTGCTGGCGCTTATCGCCCTTGTGCAGCAGGGCCGCGCGCCCTCGCTCGAGGTCATCAAGACGTCCAAGGGTGCGCCGCGCACGCGTGGCCGCTGCTGCCACCGTGCCTCACACCGTCCGATCGATCGCGCGCAGAGGTGCTTGTGCCAAACATCCAAAACATCGACGATCTTGTCGCGATGGCGCCCGGCGTTGCGCCCACGCCGCCGCCCTCGACGCTCTTCGGCGGCACGGGCAGCGCCGCCGCCAGTGCCTCGTCTGGCAAGAGTACCGGGTCGTCCGCGCTCTCGTTCCAGTCCATGATGGACCGTGAGGCCGTCGAGATCAAGGTCTCGGACCGCGTCGGCACCAAGCTGCTCTCGACCGTCAAGACGATCTATTACGAGGTTACGTCGCGGGTGCGCGGCGGCGGCCTCCTCTCGCTCGCTGCATGCCGCACGCGGCTCATGGTAGCGTGCACGTGCGCCCCACACAGCTGTTCAGGACGACCGTCACGCGGCGCTACTCGGACTTTGCGTGGCTGCACGAGGCCATGCTCAAGCGGTACCCGTACCGGCTCATCCCGCCGATCCCGCCCAAGCAAATCGTCATGCTCGGTGCGCAGCGGCCCCCCGAGACAGCGCGCGTGCGCCGCCTGATGCCGCCCGCGCAGAGACCGACAAGTCGCTCGAGGACCGCCGGCGAGGGCTCATCCGGTTTATGGAGTTTATCGGGCGCCACCAGATCCTGAGCGCGGACGACGAGGTCAAGATGTTTTACCAGGAGACGGACGAGGTGCGGTGCACGCGCACGCAGACGCTTACAAGCGCCCGCTCACGCCGCGATGGCGCGCAGGACCGCTTCAACGAGTACAAAAAGACGCGCATGACGATGATCATCTCCGAGTTTTACGCCCACCCGAAGGCCGCGACGGCCAAGGACCACCTGCCGATCGGGGCGGAGGACACACTGCGCATGGTGCGGCAGCGCGCGTATGCATCCGGGCCGCGGGCTCACGCCGCACATGCGCCCAGGTCCGCGACAAGCTGCCGGCCTTCGCCGGCAACGTCGGCAAGATGGTCGAGGCGGTCGAGCGTATGCTGCGGCGGATAGAGGGCGACGCGACCGACTACGTCAAGTTTGGCCACGCGCTCGAGTGCGTTGCCGCGCGGCCGCGTGCCGCGCGCTGTTCGGCTGACGTGACGTGCGCGCAGGACGGTCATTGAGACCGACTTCCCTCCGGCCTGGGTCGCGGCCAACCGCAACTACAAGGTCATGACGACCAAGTACGAGATGCTCGGCAAGCTGTACGGCGAGGAGGTGCACCCTGCCGAGCGACAGAGCGACGGCCGCGGGCGGCAGCGCTGACGTGCGCGCGGCAGGCGAGCAAGTGCGTCGACGTCATGGTCGAGAGCCTCAAGCACCAGGCGGCCATTGCGTTGTCGTTCCAGGAGCTGTTTGTGCGGCGGTCGCAGACGACGCAGAAGGCGCGCCGCGTCGCGAGCTTGTGCCGCCGCAAGTGCCGACGATCCGCGCGCACCCACAGGACGTGCAGACGCTCACGAAGCGCATCCAGTCCAACAAGACCAAGCTGTCGTCGCTCACAGCCAAGGGCGTCGTCGGCAAGGCGGTCGAGGCCGTGGTACAGCAGATCGAGCAGGTGCGCAGGCGTGGGTTACGTCTGCGGCCGGTGGCTTAGCACGGCGGTCGGTCGCGCAGGACGAGAAGGAGATTGAGCTGCTGGGCAAGCTCGACGACTTCGTGACCTACTGCCTGTTTGAGGAGATGTCCATGTTCAACGCGCACAAGGCGTTCCTGTCGGTGACGGTCCGCGAGTTTGTCAAGGGGCGGTTCCTGTACGCGGACAAGGTGCGGCGCGCGGCCGGATCGTCGCGTGCCTCAACGTGCGCGCGGGCGCCGCAGATGGTCGACGTGTGGCGGCAGATGGAGCCGTACGTGATGGATCTGCCCACGTCGGGCTTTTGATGCATGGGCAATGATAGAGACACTGGCACAGGCTCAGGGGCATTGCGCTGTCTTTGTGTGTGTGCGTGTGTGTTCGCTGAGTGTGCGCAAGTGATGCATGGCATGGTGCGCGCCCTGTACAGTGTGCTACGCAGCTGCCCCCTCTCCATCCACTTCCTCGGCCAGCGGCATGGCCACGACGTCGGCCCAGCCGCTCGCGCGCTCCTGCAGCACGCGCTGCAGTGCCGGCCCATCGTCGCGCACGAGTGCGTCCAGCGCAAGCTCGGTCTGGGCGAGCGCGAGCCGCAGCTGCTCGGCCTGTGTTGCGAGGGCCTTGCGCAGGGTGTCGCGTGTTGCCGCGGTGCCCTCGCCGCCGCCGCTGTTGCTACTGCTGCCCATCATCGGCGGCGGCAGCTCGAACGGCGCGCTGGCCTGGCTGTCGCGCAGTGGCGCGGGCGCGGGCGACGTGCTGAAGTTGCGGTTGGGGCCGTTCAGCGCCGCCGCTGTGGTCGTGGCCGTGCTGCGGCCGCGGGCCGTGCCGTCGGTGCCGCGCGATCCGGGCGAATCGCCGGTGAGCGGGCCGCGCAGCGGGGTGACGAGGAACTGCGAGACGGGCGTGAGCGCGGTCGGGTGCTGCAGCGGCGTTGTCGTCGTCGCGTTTGGAGTGGGCTGCGGCGGCTCAACGCGGCGCGAGGCGGCGGCGTGCCGTGCCGAGGCGCGCAGGACGCTGAGGGGTGCGGCCGACGACGAGCCGGTGCTGGTCGTCGGTGCGGGCGCGGATCCGGGCGCGGACAGGGCGGCGAGGGCAGGCGGGCTGACGTGGGATGGGCGGACGCGGCGGCGCTTGCGGACGACGTCGGTCTTGAGGCCGGCGGGGCGGTCGACGCTCTTGAGGCGTTTGTACAGGCCGCACGCGTTGCACACGTGGAAGCCGTCCTCAGTGCGGCGCCAGAGCGGCGTGCTCGTCGTGCCGCAGTTGACGCAGGTGCGCGCAGACCGTGCTGCTGCTGCAGCCGCCGCTGCCGCTGCCGCTGCCGCTGCGTGCGCGCTGGCCATCGCGCTCATCGCGCCGCGCAGGGTCGGCGGCATCCTTGCGGGCGGCTGCGTCGCTGCCGTGCCGGAGACGAGCGAGATGATGGACGCGTAGCCGTGCGGTGACAGCGCGGGCGACTGCGCAGGCGAGCCGAGGGGCGAGGGCATGGGCGAGGCCGCGGTGGACGCGGGCGCCGACTGCGGGCGCGGCATCGGCATCGGCATCGGCAGGATCGGCAGCGGCGGCGGCGGCGTGGGGCGGACGAGGGCTGCGATGGTGGCGCGCGCGCGCTGCTGCTGCTGCTGCTGCTGCGGATGGACGGCCGGCAGCATCGCCGGCGGCAGCATCAGGCTCGACGTCGTTGTCGCCGCCCCGGCGCCGAGCGCGAAGACGGGCGAGAAGAGCGGCGTGAGCAGCGGCGTCGTCGGCGGCGACTGCAGATTGAGCAGCGCGCTGCACGCGAAGAGGTCGGCCGCGGCCGTGCTGCCCGCTGCCGTCATCGCCGTCGTCGCCGTCGTCGAGGTGCTGCGCGGACGCTTGGTAACGCGCGCCGCGCGCCGCTGCCGCTGCGGCTCGACGTCCTCCGTGTCGCTGCCGCCGTCGCTGTCGCTGGCATCGGCAGCGCGGGCGGCCGTGGCCGTCGGCATCATGCTGGCGGCGCGGGCGGCGTGAGGGGCGAGGCGCGACGAAGAGGGGCGGGAAGGGGGCCTTTTCGCGCTATAACCCCTCGATCAGAACCGGTGCTCACTCGGTACCTGAGTATACATACCACCGAGTGAGCCGCGACCGGTTCTGATCGAGGGGTTATGAAGCAAAGTACCCACTTCTCTCCATTTTCTCTTTTCCGTCTGCGCACTCTGCTCCAGTGAGCGATTCCGCTTGTTTGCTTTTGCACAAAATAATGTTTGCAATTCGGCTGTGCAGGTGCGTATAAAAGTGCGCGCCTTGTGTCTTTCCAACCATCATGAACCATTATGCTATTCTGATCTGCAAA
>CALSCO010000951.1:0-27671 GCA_943704415.1 Parvularia atlantis | reverse complement strand
CCCACCCCCCCACACACACACACTGAGCTGTTCGTCTCGCGCAGCGTGGTTTGACAGCCCGCTCAAGGCTGCGCAGCCCAGCGAGCTGGGCGACGGCGGCGCGGCTGTGACGCAGGCCGACAAGGACGCGCCAAACATCTTCACGAGCGCGGCGGACGGCCGGCGGCGCGTGCGGCCGGTGCGAGCCGCCGCGTGCTGTCTCCTGCAGGCACGCTCGGTGCTGACACGCGCACAGACGAATCTGTCGTCGCGCTCGCGGCAGCGCCAGCATTTTTCGCTCCAGACCAGCGTCCCAAACAGTTACGGCCCGCTGAGCTTCCTGCAGGTGCCGTCCCGCGCAATCGCGCACATCGAGCAGAGTGGCTGACGGCGACACCACAGCCGTCCACGACGCTCACCGAGGGCGACCGTGTGCAGCTAGCCAAGGCCCTCGCACACCCGCGCCTCGCACCGTACGCCGTGCCCTACTTCCGCCAGCGCCTCTTGCCCACGCCCGCGTGGCTGCCAGCGCCGTCGACGCCAAAGGTGTGTGTGCTTGCGCGTTCTGCGTGCATGAGCGTGCTGAGTCTCGCACCGCGACAGGCCGGTGGCGCGCCGTCGTGGTTGGTCTTTGTGGACGTGTCGAGCGTGTGCCAGGACGCGAGCCAGGTGGCCATCGCTGCCCTGAACGAGGACAACGTCGTGCTGCAGACGGTTGCGTCGCAGCTTGCTGTCGTGTGGTGCGCCGCGACGCGTGTGTGCAGACGGCTGCTGACCGCGCAACCCAAGGGTGCACGGCCAGCGCGGCGCGTCGAGCCACGTGAGCCCGCTCAGCCCGAGCGAGACACTGCTTGCGGTGTTCTACGACATGGTGCGCTCCTGGCGCGGCCGGGTAGGGACACTCACACGGCCCTCGTCGTGCAGATCCCGTCACTGGGCGTGTACGTCCTGCGCGAAGCCGAGGGCGTGGTCGTGCGCCTGCGCGGTGTGTCGCAGCAGCACCTGCTCACGCTCGTCGTCATGTTTGAGAACCCGGCGGCATCGGACCTGCTCTGCGCCAACAACAACTGGAACCGGCGCCTGCTGGCCATGCGCGCGCTGCACCTGGGCCTGGCGCACCGACAGCTGGACGTACTGGTTGAGGCCCTGTCCAACCTGCAGCGCGACCAGCACCTCGAGGCCGTCCGCTTGTGCCTCAACGCCGTGCGCCGCAGCGCCAGCGGCCTCGCCAGCTCGGCTGAGATGTTTCATGACGAGAACCGCGACCCGACCGCGACCGACTCGCCCGCCTCGCCCACCGCGACGACCGCCATACCAGGACGCGCCAAGAACCTCACGGGCGCGCAGCTCGACTACACGCTGCACCTGACCCAGATCACCATGGCGTTTGTGTCGCGGCACCTGCGCGGCGCCATCGTGGAGCTGCTCAGCCTCGTGGGCGCGGGCGAGGATGACGCGGCGCGAGACAAGGACGACAACGGCGATCTGACGCAGAACGCGAGCGCGCTCACGACCGCCGCGGACCAGCTGCTGGCCAACAATGACGTCTCACAGGCGATGACCGCGACGCTGCTCGCTGCACTCCGGCCGCTCGTCGCCGACGCCGCACCGGCGCAGTCGTCCGCAGCTGTGGCTCTGGCGCACGAGATCGCGATGCTGACGGGCCTGCTGGCGTCGCTGCGCGCGTACCTGCCCGCCGCGCCGGCCCCGGCCGCCTCCGACAGCGCGGGACGTTCGCGCACGGTCTCGGTCGCTCGCCGGCCGACCATGCGCGGGACCGACATGCCCGCCTCGCCAGTCACGCCCACGGTCGCCGGCCGCGCGCTCGAGCCGTTCGAGGCGACCGACTTCCCGCTCGACGCCAAGACGGCCAGCCTGTTTGCGCGCTGGGCCTCGCTCAACTCGCTCCAGATCGTCGAGGACGCGCTTCGCCGCGGCTACCTCTCGCTCGCCCTGGCCTACTTCCGCAAGGAGAACCTGCTGTCGCTCGGCGCGGCGGCTGGGAGCGACGCGCCCGCGACGTCCCCTGGGCGCTCGTCCGGCACGGTCTCGCTGGCGGTGCTGCGCCCGCTCGCTTTCTCCCTCGTCTACCACGCCGTGCGGCGCCAGCGCATCGACCAGGCCGTGCCGATGATCAGCAACGTCGGCGCGAGCGTGATCCAGTCCCTGCGTGAGATCTTCTGGTACACGCTCGACCCGCGCCTGCGCACGTTCCTGCTGGACGAGCTTAAGAACCGCCGCGAGCTGCTCGACGTCGAGCGCACTGCCGCCGTGTTTTTGGCCGCGCTCGAGGCCGTCCAGGCCAACACGTCCTTCTCGGTCGAGCTGCAGCGCATCGGCGACAGCGTAGCGCGCTACGGTGCAGCCGAGGGCGGCGCGGCGCCTTCCCTGCCCGTGCCGACCGGCGACGTGGCCGACCGCGATGAGCTGCTCGACAGCCCCGCACAGCAGTCTGTGGCACTGTCGCCGTACCCGCGCGCCTACAACAGCGCGCTCGGCCGCGACGACCTCGCCCTGTCACGCTACCTGCAGCTGCCGCTGGCGTGGGTGCTCCAGGCGGACGACCTCACGCGCGAGCGGCTGATGCTGGTGCGCCGGCCCTGCGCTGTTTGTGCGTGCTAACGCGTGCACACAGGATGCGCTCGGCCCGGCAGCGGCCCTCGACGAGACGGCCGTGGCCGCGGCACGGTCGCTCACGTTTGCGGCCAAGTGGTTCTACGCCGCCGCGCACGCCATGGTCTCGGTCATGGACAAGTGGTCGAGCGACCCGCCTGTGGTGCGCGGTTGTGCGGGCTGGCGTGCGCGCGTGCTGACCCTGTTGCTCCTTTCTAGGCGCTGCTGCGAAGCGACACCGCGCTGGCAGACGCGCTGCAGTCCAACCTCGACGGCGTCGCTGCGCCGTTCGTGCGCGACATCTTCACTGCGCTGCTGGTGCGCGCCGAGGCGTGGAGCCCGCTCCTGGCGATGGCGGCCGACGATAAGACGCGGGCGTTTGGCGCGGTCGTCCAGCTGGCGCGCGCACACCGACTGTTCTCGGCGGCGTCGCGCGCGTTTGTCAGCATTCCGACGTCGGTCAGCAGCAGTGTGCCGCCGTCGCCCATGGGCGCGTCGCTGCGCTCGCCTGCCTCGCCCGCCGCGCCCTCGCCCGCACGCCTCGTCACGCCCCAGACAGTGCACGAGCTCCACCGCAGCGTGATTGCCTTTGCGCTCGAGCAGGACCTGCCGCGCCTGCTCCTGGCGTATCTCGACCGGCACGGCCTGCTGGCCTCGTTCGAGCGCGTGCACGAGCTGCTGGACGAGCTCGCTGCGAGCAAACCGGTCAAGACCGCCGTGCCAGACGTGAGCGCGGCCGCGACCGAGCAGCCGCCGGCCGAGGGCGCTGTGGAGACGGGCTCGGCCGCGCCGGGCGCTCAGCTCTGGCTGCCGATGGTGCTCGCGTTCCGCCTGGTCGGTCAGGAGCTCGCGGCCGAGACCGTCGCGGGACCATCGATCACCACCACGACCGTGGCCGCCGGTGTTCGCCAGCGTCTGTCGGAGGCGGCGATGGCCAGCGCCATGTACTCGCTCGGCATCCCCGCGGCAACGGCGTCAGCGCAGCGTAGCGTGCTCAACGCCGTGGTCGTGCGCGGGCGGCCCCTGCTGGCCGTGGGCATGCTCGTACTCGCGGGGCAGCCCGTCGCCGCCGCGGCCTCGTCCGCGTCCGTCTCAGGCCGCCGACTGCACAACGCGCTCGAGGCGTACCCGCTGCTGCAGACGGCGCTCGCGCTCGGCGACGAGGGCGACGCGCCCAAGCCAGCGCTCGACCGTGCGCGCACGCTGCAGTTCTTCCGCCGCGCGCGCCCGGCCCAGCCGACGACGCCCGAGGTCGTGGCCGCAAAGGCGCGCATCGCGTGAAACGTGTGCGCGGCGCGGTGGCTCAGCGTGCTCGCGCGCAGGTCGCCAAGCGGCTGCACCAGGGCCCGCTCGTTGTCGACGTATCCATCTACGAGCTGCTGCACGCCAACATCGAGGGCCTCGACTTGCGCCGGCTGCTCGGCTGGCAGATGACGGGCGACATGGCGCGCACGTCGCTGGGCTCGCCGAGCGTGCCACTGCCGAGCAAGGCCGGTGCGCGCGGCGCCCTTTTGTCTGTGACAGATGCGCACTCAACCCCTGCCGCCCAAGCAGGCCAGCGCTACAGCCTGCTCACCGCCGCTCTCGCGTCGCCAGCAGCCCAGGTGCAGCCGAGCGCGCTCGATGTGCCCGGCGCCGCCGCGGGTGCTGCTCCGGGCGACTTTGCCGACTTTCGCACGTTCACGAAGCTCGTGCTTGGCAACAGGTGCGGTCGTGGCGCGGCGCGCAGCTTGTGCGCGTGTGCTGACGGGGCGCGCCAGTGCTCTCGAGGACCAGCTGGATGCACTGTACTACCTGTCGCATGGCCGGCCGCTCAAGGCGTACGAGCTGGCCAAGGCGCAGATGGGCGCGCTCGTGGCGTCGGAGGACAGCAGCGCGGGTCGTCCGGGTGCGTGTGTGTACGCACGCGCCGCTGAGGTGACGCTGACGTCGGCGGCGACAGCCAACTGGTCGTCCAGCCCGATGAAGGGCACGCTGTTTGACCCGGTCGTGCGGCTGGCCGCGAGCAGCTTCGCCGACTCGCGCGTCGTCTCGTCGTGCCTACTGTTCCTGGACCTGCTCGGCGTGCCGACGCAGGCGCTGCGCGCCGACCTGGCCGTGGCGCGGCGGCTGCTGCAGCACCGCACGGCGCTGCGCGAGGGCGCGCTCAAGCGCGCGGTACCCGACAGCCAGATCGCGGACGAGCTCACCGCGCTCGTGCTGCGCCTGAGCGAGCACAGCGGCCTGCTATCGGCGGGGGCGCCGTCGGCCGTGGCCAGCCAGGGCGTGGTAGCGGGGGCGCCGCGGCCTGCCGCCGGCAGCGTCGACGCGGCGTCGCGCGGCGGTGCGACGTCGTCGACCCAGGCGTCGCCGCTGCTGCTGCTGCAGGTGCGCGAGGAGCTTGAGACGGCGACGCTGGCGATGCTGCGGCCGTCGGCGCCGTCTGCGGCAGCGGGCCTGTCGCCGCAGCTGGGAGCGACGGGCGCGGGTGCGGGCGCAAGCGCACCGACGACGGTACTGCAACGCTGGCTCGCGTGGGATCTCGTGGCGATGTTTTGCCGCGCGCATCAGCTGCCGCCGTCGCGGCGGCTTCTCGAGCACAGCGCGGCCCAGAGCGATGCGTTCACGTTCCTGTGGGCGGCCGAAGAGCACGCGTACCCGCCGGGTCTCGTGTTGCGCGTGGTCGAGGAGCAGCTCGGGGGCGCGCCCGTGTCGGAGCACCTGCGCGGCGCGATCATGGAGGCGAGCATGAGCCACGCGGCGGGTGAGGCGGCGGCGGATGCGGCGGGCAAGGCGCGTTCGGTGCGCGACACGCTCACGCCGCCGTCGGCGTCGCCGGGCGCGGCGGGCGGCCCGGTGCTTGTGAGCTCGCCGACACTGCTCTCGGACGACATGTTTGACGTGCTCTTTGCGTGCCTGCGCGGGCCCACGCCCTCGCGCTCGCTTCTCCTGCGCGCGCTCGGCGACCAGCGGCCGTTCCTGGCCGTGCTCGCGGCGGCTGTGGCCGCGTCGCCGCCCCTGCCCGAGACGGCGAGCGCGAACGAGGTCACCCTGCTCGAGTGCTTCTGCGTCTGGCTCTACTCGGCCAGCCCGCGCCAGCTCAAGTTCATGGAGGTGCTCGCGCCGCGGCCCGCGCCCGACAGCCCCGCCAAGACTGCCGACGCCGGCAGACCGGCGCGCACGACGCCGCATGCCGCACCCGAGCGTCTGCTGGTCGAGTGGCGGCGGTGGTCGCTGGCGGATCTGACGTCGATGACCGTGGCGCTGTGCCAGGCGCGGAGCCAGACGGTGCTGCTCGAGGGCTGGCGCATCTTTGACCCGGCGTCGCCGCTCGTGGCGTTTGTGCAGTTCTACGACGCGTTCCTGCGGGCCGACTACGCCGTGGCAGAGGACTGCATGCACCGCTTTGTGCGCACGCTCGCGACCCTGCCCGATGACGACGAGCCGCGCAGCCGCAGTGACTCGCGCGGGTCGCACCGCTCGACGTCGTTCGTGATGGTCGGCGCGGGCCAGGCAGCGACGGCGCCGCCGCAGCAGCAGCACCAATTTGGCGACGGGCGGTGGATGCGCAGCGTGGCCGACCGGGTCCTGCTCGACCTGCTGGAGCAGACGCCGACGGCGTTTGAGCGGCGCCAGCTGATCGAGACGGTGGTGCGGGCCGGTCTGGACGCGCGCTACCGCAAGATGCTGCGCACGCTCAACGTGATTGAGGCGGCGCGGCTCGAGTGCCCCGTAACAATCGAGCCTGGGGCGCTAGTGGAGCTGCTGCTGGATCGGCAGCAGTTTGACGTCGCGCGCGAGTTTGCGTCAGAGCACGGCTTCCCGCCGCACGAGGTCACGCTCAAGGAGGTCAACTTCCATGTGGCCGAGTTCCGCAAGTCGTCGCTGTGGGAGATGGAGTTCACACGCATGGCGCTGTGGTCGCAGTGCCACAACATCTTCCGTGAGCGCCGGTGCGACCCGGAGATTGCCGGCGAATTCTTCCTGAGCAAGGCCGTCGAGATCGTGTTCAAGGACGACCACTTTGCCGAGCGCGCGATGGTGCTCATGATCGCGCTGCAGTGGTTCAAGGGCGCCTTCAGCGATGCCGAGGCCGGGCAGGAGGTCAAGGTGCGCTAGTCTATCGTTGTGCGGCGGCGCGCTGACAGCCTGCGGGGGGAAATGCAGCCGCTGCGCTCTGAGGCGTTCCTGACTGACCTGCAAAAGCGCCTGTGGCTCGTCACGGTCAGCGCCGACTCGACCGCCGCGTCGACCAAGGCCGGCGCAGAGGCCTCGGAGATTTCGCAGGCGCGCGCTCACATGCCCGCTTGCATATGCGGGCAAAGGCTGACACGCCCGCTGGCAGGAGCTCGGCATGCCTCTGGCCGGTGACGACCTTGCCAATATCCTGTCGACGTGGGTGCCGGGCCTGGCCGGCTCTAGGTACGGTTGACGGGCACGCACGCTCGCTCAGCAGCACACGCTGACGCTCGACGGCAGCTCGATCCTGACGGGCCTGCAGGGGCTTGTGCTGGACGAGGCGCCCTTGTCCGTGCCTGTGCCCGCGCTACCGCCGTCCGCTGGGCCGGGAGGCCGGCGTGACTCGCCCGCGCGCAAAGAGGGCCTCGCGGAGCCGCAGCTGCCGAGCGCGGCTGCGTTGCGCAGCGCGACGTTCGCACTGCTCGCCGCCGTGACGTCGGAGGAGGCTGTGCGTGCGGACGAGCCAAGGCAGGCGCGCAGCCTGCTCACCCGCCTGGCTCACAGAAGCAGAGCTCGAAAATCCTGCAGAACGACTTTGAGGTGCAGTCGCTCGAGATGGCAATCGGGCGCCTGCTCAATGCCGGTGCGCGGCTCGGTGCCTGGCTGGCGCGTGCGCGCCTGACCGCGTGCGCAGGCATGATCAAGCACGCTGTCGCGCTCACAGTGCAGTTTGGGCACTACAGTAGAGACGTTCTGGTGCGTGCCGACCTTGCGGACGCGCGGTGGATGCGGGCTGAGCGTGGGTGCGCGCAGGTCGTGCGGGCCGCCGTGCAGGTCGCTGAGGGTGCGGCGACGGCCACGGCCACGGCCGGTCTGCCCGACGAGGTCGTGCGCGAGCTGGGCGAGCTCGGTGAATTGCCTCCGCTCAAGGTGCGCTCGGTTGCCGTCGCGCTGCCTGCGCCGCTGACGTGTCTGGGTGCGGGTCGCTCAGGTGCTCGAGAAGCTCGTGGGTCAGGCGCCAACGGCGCAGGAGTGCGTGAGGCGCATCGCGACGCACTACGAAGTCGCGCAGACGCTCGGCACGGGCTACACCGGCGTGGTGCGCTGCGGCGCTGGCTGGCTGTGTGCTACGTCTGTGTCTGACGCATCGCGTGGTGGCCAGGTCGCCATGCAGCCGTTCGACGTGCTCAAGCAGCTGATCCAGCGCGGGCGTGCTGCCGTGCGGGTGGCGCGGGCGTTCGTGACGGCGAACCGGCTGGACGGGCTGCGGGTGGCGCGCTTGGTGGCGGTCAACATCGAGCGCGCGCTCGTGGCCGCGGCGGCGTCGGGCGGGGCGGTGGGCGAGGCGTCGTTGGAGCGCGAGGCCGCAAGTGGTGCGCGCGGTTTGGTGATGCGTCATGCTGTGCTGACTGCTGTGTGGCGTGGACAGACCGCGCGCTGAGCGTGCCCGAGGCCGTGCCAGCCTCGGAGGCGTCCGGGCTGGCGGCCGACCCGTCGTGGTCCGCGGCCGAGTTCATCGGCTACGCCAACCTGCCGGGCGACACGGGCCTGCTCGGCCAGGCGCTGGTGGAGCTTGTCGTGCGCCCACTGCTGAACCCGTTTGTGCTGCTGCCGCTGGACGGGAGCGGCACGACGACGCCGGCGGCGGCAAACGATGAGACGCACGCGATAGCAGCGGCAGGGACGGGCTCGCCTGCGAGCACGGGCTTCGGGACGCCGACGCTGCCGGGAAGCGGTGCGCGCCGCTGTACGAGTGCACGAGCCGGAGCTGACGAGTTGTGCACGCGCAGGTCTGCCAGCGCCGTCTGCCTCCAAGTCGAGCAGCGGCGCGTCGACGCCGCACTGGCGCACGCCGTCCAACACATCGGAGAAGCCGGGGACACCCGCGCCGTCGGCCGGCGTGCTCGGCCTGCGTGCGCTCCCCGCGCCGGTCGAAGTGGAGCTGCTCGTGCGGGCGCACTACTGCTACGGCCTCGTGAGCAACTTTGAGGGCATTGAGCGGGTGCTGGTAATCACGCGCGAGCGTGTCGAGGCGTACGTGAGCGAGAGTCGGTTCGGCCTGCTCGTGCGCCTGCTGTCGTCGTTCCGGCGGGTGCGCGCGCTTGTATTGCGCGTGCATGCGATGCGTTGGTCTCATGCATGCACGCCCGGCAAGTACCGCGAGATGGAGTATGTGTTTGACGCGCTGATCAAGTACGACATGTTTGAGCTCGTCCTGCGCAAGGCGCTCGACAAGGAGAGCCAGGTGTGTGCTGCGCGTCCGCGCGCGTCTGTGTGCCGCACTGACCGTCATTCGCAGACGGAGCTCAAGCTGGCGCTGCACGACTACCTCCAGCGCAAGCACCCGAACGACACGGAGCGCCTGACGATGGTGCGTATCTCGCGCGGTGTTGGCGGCGGCATGTACGTGGTGTCAGCTGACCGGCACGGCTGTGTGTGTGTGCGCGCGTTCAGGTGTACATATACTACAGCATGTACCGCGAGATTGGCGACACGCTGCTGGAGGTCGCGTCGCGCGCGCTACGAGGTGCGCGTGCATGGGCTTTGGCGGCGATTGGCACCCTGACGGTGAGCCGCGAAGGCACGCGCGACCGGCCCGTGGCGAGCGTGCACGAGGACCTGCTGCGCGCGCTGCAGTTGTTCAGCGACGCGGCCGAGGCGTACACGAAGGAAGACTGCGTGCCGCAAGTGGGGCGTTGCGTGGCCATGGGCAATCTTGTAGCGCTGCAGCTGCAGGTGCACCCTGCTTTGGCGCGCCGCGTGCTGTGCTCAGCGCGCCCCTCCGTGAGCAGATGCCGCAGGTGCGCCTGATCAACCTGACCGAGACCGAGGTGCGCCGGACAATGGCCACGATCCCGCGCTACACGGACGCGCGCATCGTGGCCGAGGCGTACGAGCGCGACACGCCGGGCGAATGGGTGCGGGCCGGCGGCGGCTGGTGGCGGGCGACGCCGGCGCTCACACGGTCCACGGCGGCGGCGGCAGGTCAGCGCCGTGTACGCACAGGCCATCGTCGGCGGCAACATTGCGTTTGCCGAGCACCACTGCATCGTCGCCCGGCCCGGCCTGAGCTTCTTCCAGGTTCGGCCGCGCAGCCGCCGCCGCTGTGAGCGGTCGCACAGCAGGCTCACGCCAGGCATCGCCGCACGCCGCAGGAGCTCGTCGTCAAGTTCCGGTCGGACGCGGCGAGCCAACGCGGCGGCGCGGGCAGCGTGGCCTCGCCGGCCATAACGCACCTGCGGCGCGTGATCGAGTACTGCAACGAGGCGCTCTTTGTCTACCGGGTCGCGGTTGACCTCAAGTTTTTCGACCTGGTCGAGCGCATCGCGGGCGAGGTGCCCGGGGTGGACGAGCTCGCGCCCGCGGCACAGTGAGACAGGCAATGTTGCCATCATGGCATGATCATGGTTCGTGGCAACGACGGGCCAACGATCGGCGCCGACAGAGAACGGTGACGATCGAGCGGCCGATCTGATCCATCGAACGGCGCGACGCGGATCGCGCGATCCGCCGCCTCATAAGTGCGCGCCCGTTCGCCTTCCACCCACACTGTCCCCCAAACCTTTCGCCGTGAGTCATGCAGGTCCTCGCCCTCGTCCTCCTCGCCCTCGCCGGCGCCGCCGCCGCGCAGACCAAGTGCGTGCGCCCGCGCCCTGCGTGCGCCCGCGCCCTGTGTGCGCCGCGCCGACCTGACCGCGCGCCACCAGCCCGCGCAACACGATCGTCGAGAACGCGCTCGAGCTGCCGCAGCTGTCGACGCTGGTCTCGATCGTGGCCTCGCCCGGTTACGAGAACGTCCTCGCGGCGCTCAACGACCCCCGCAACAACCTCACGCTCTTCGCCCCGAGCAACGACGCCTTCGCCAAGCTGCCGGCCGTGCCCGAGTACGAGACGCTCCTGGCCATCCTCTACTACCACGTCCTCGGCGTCAAGGTCCGCTCGACCAGCCTCACGCCGCTGCAGTTCCCCCCGTGCGTGTGGCGGCCCGACCGCGCCCGCGCCCTGCGCGCTAACTTGAAACGCACCCCGTCGCCCCAGGACGCTCATGGCCAACGACACCCTCGTCAACCTCGGCGACGGCGTGCCCCAGGTGCTCGAAGTCATCCGCAACAACAACGGCGTCCAGATCGTCTTCGGCATCCCCGGCAGCCCCTCGTTCACGGCGCGCGTGACCCAGGCCGACATTGACTGCTCCAACGGCATTATCCACATCGTCGACCTCGTCCTGCTCATCCCGCCCGTCCCCTCGGTCATCGCCACCGAGGCCGGCCTGAGCGAGCTCGTCGCGGCCCTGAGCGCCGCCGGCCTGGTCGAGGCCGTCAACTCGCTCCCGAGCATCACCATCTTCGCCCCGACCAACGAGGCCTTCCAGGCCGTCGGCTGGCGCTCGCTCCCGATCGAGACCCTGACCCAGGTCCTGCTCTACCACGTTGTGCCGGACGCGGTCGCCTACTCCAACACGCTCACCAACGGCCTCGTCGTCAAGACGCTCCAGGGCAGCACCGTGCGCATCACCCTCTCGGGCGGCGGCGTCCAGGTCAACAACGCCAACGTGGCCCTGCCGGACGTACTCGTGTCGAACGGCGTCGTGCACGTGATCGACGAGGTCCTCATCCCGACCTCGCAGCGCAAGTACTTCAAGCTCTGAAGCGCCTCGGCGCCAGCGCTCCGGCCGCGTGCATGTGATATGGCTCCTTTATCTCCGTGTGTCCCAATGCCCCGGAATGAAGACAACTCGCTCTTAGAGCTGAACGATCAGGCTTCGTGTGAGTTTATGTTCAGGTCGCGGCGCGCGCACACAAGAGGTCCCCTCAGAAAGTTGAAGCCTCATTTTCGGCCCGACAGGATGGCGCGGTAGTCTGTGCGCGCGCATACCGCGTTGTCAGCGGTGCGCGGGCGGCGCTGCCCGGGCAGCGCGCACAATTCTTGATGACTTTTGGATCGCTGGCGACGACGGCCTGCAGGTACTCCTGCGCGTGCGGCACGCGCTCAACAAGCGGCCCGAGCCCTGCGGCCAGGGCGTGCGCACCTGCACTGCTGGCGGCTGCAGGCCGATGAACGCGAGCTGCCCCGCGACGAGGTCCAGCGCGCGCTGGCCAAACCGGAGCACGACGTGGCGCTGCAGCGCCGCGAGCTCGTTCACGACCTGCGCGCAGGGCACACGCTCAGGCGGCTGCGCAGGATAGCGCGGCGCACGGGCGCGCACCAGCAGCGCGGTCTGGGCGTCCTGCGCGTTGAACGATGGCGAGCTCGGGAGGAGGAACGGGATGGGCAGGATGCGCTCGAGCGCAAAGTCCTCAAAGCCCGAGAATGTGAAGACGTCGACCATCTTCATCAGCGCCATGATCGACAGCTTGACGACCTGGCGATGCACACCGCCCGGTCAGGTCGCGCCGTCGCGCTGCCTGCACATCGCGCACCTGCACGTCGTTGTCGAGCGACGACGCCATCTGGATCACGCTGCTGAGCATCGCGTCCAAGTGCCGCCGGTTGCGCTCGGTCGTGAATACGGGCCCGACGTCGTTGTTGAGGATGGCCAGCAGCAGGCTCAGGTAGGCCTTCTTCAGGTCGATCATGAGCAGCGCCTCGTATGAGTTGCCGGCCGCGGTGCCCATGGCCACTGCGATGGCCGCCGTGGGCACTGCGCACGCACACACGCGCATGTTAGGGCGCCGGCAGCAGAGGCAGCACGGGGGACACGCACCGTGTGTCCCGTTGGTTGTCATCGCGCCGAAGAAGCCAAACACGCGCTCGAGCAGCTCCGTGATGACTTCGTCCAGCACCGTCGCGATGTCGGCCTGCGCGGCGGCGGGTCGTGTAAGGCGTGCGTGCGAGGCAGGCCAACCGCGCGCGCGCGCGTGCCTTGAACCGGTAGATCAGCTGCGACAGCAGCGGCACAAAGTCAATCACGTCGCGCATTTGCGCGTCCCGCAGCAGCCGCACGACCGACGGCGCCAGCAGCGGCAGGATCTCCTTGCCCACGGCCGGCACAAGCCGCTGAAACTGAAAGCGGGCCTGACGCACGGGCGTGAGTGCGCGGGCCCATGCGGGCGCGCGGCAACGCACCGCCTCCTTGATCAGCACAATGTCAGGCAGGCTGTCGAGGGTGGCGAGGGTCAGCTGCAGGCACGCCGTGAACGTGTTCTCCCAGCCGCCGACCTGGCCTGCGTGTACGGGGAAGCCTGCGCGAGCGGGGCGCCGTCTCAGCCAAGCACCGCTGCGGCCCCGGAACGCGCATGGCCACCTTTGGCCACGGCGCCGACGGCAAAGATGGCGTGGTGCAGCGACAGGATGTGAAACGGGTTGTCCTCCGTGTCCAGCTTGTACAGCCCTTGCTTGAGTGTGCGCTGCATGAGGTCGAGGATGGGCGACAGGAGCGCCTGGGTTGCGCGGCCGTAAGCATCCCCGGCCGGCGTGGGCGGCCGCGCACCTGCACAAGCCGGACGCGCTCCCCGCTATCGAGCAGCTCGTGCGAGATGAGCATGCCCGCCGTCTCAAACAGGTTGAGCTGCTCCGTGAACCAGCTCATGCCCTGGTCGCTGAACGACGACGACCGCCGGCGCCGCACTGTCTGCAGCGAGCTCAGCGTCGGCGAGGCCTGCCCGCTGTAGGCGCTATTTGCGGGCGCGATGGTCGCCGTCACGTTGAGCAGGTCCTGCGCCCCAGGGCTGCGCGTGAGCGCTCACCGCGCGCGCGAGCGAGCACTGGGCACCTGCATCATGTTGAGGATCGTGCCGATCTGTGGCTGCAGCCGCGGCTTGAGCGCACGCACAAACTTGACAAACTGGCGCATGGCGTGGCCCCGCACAATCTGGTTGCTGTGGTGCAGGCCGCTGCCAGGGGTCGGCTCAGCGTGCTTCCACACAGCACAGCCCGCCGCACCGCGCGTCGAGAAACGCCCGCAGCGCAGAGTCGAGCACCTCTGGCACGACCTCAAAGTAGCGGCTGAAGCGCACGAGCGTGTCCATGTATGACATCTGGATGACCGCGTTCGGACAGGCCGCGATGTCTGCACCGGCACATTGTCAGCCGCGCGCAGCGCCCCTCTGCACACGTCCCCGCACCGCTGGCGATGACCGCCGCAAGCAACGCACTCAGGCGCACCTCCACCGGCCGCGAGCCCTCGGCGTTCACGGCGGGGTCGCGCACGTACTTGATCTGCCCGCGCACGCTGTCGCCCAGGAGGTTGAGCAGGTACAGCACCAACTCGATCCGCGCGAGGCCCTGGCTGCGCAGGTCGGCCATAGCCTGCCACCCGGGCGTCAGCACGCGCGCGCGGGCATGCCGACACGCCGCGCCTGCATGCAAATGTCCGACACGAGCGTGTACACGAGCGCATCGTCCAGCGCCGCAATCGTCTCCACCTGCGCCTTGAGCATCTGGACGCCGAGCGTGAGCAGGAGTGTGTGCGCGTGCATCTGGCGACGCACTTTGCGCAGCTGCTCAAACTCCGACTCTTCGTCGCCGTCGGCCGTGCCGGACGGGTTGTCGGGCAAAGCGAGGCCCAGGTCGTCCGAGTACTGCAGCCGTCCGATGAGCACGCGCAGCAGCTGGGCCAGCGACTGCTCCTTGGGCTGCGCGAGCGGTCGCCCGGAACGCTTCTCCTGCTTGTACTGCGCCGGCGCCGGCGATCAGCGCACGCGCGGGCAACGGCGGGCGACGCACAATGCCCAGCAGCGCCTGCGTGAACGGGCTGACGGTGCGCGCCACGTTCTCGTTCTCGCTGCCCAGCAGACGAAACACGGCCGGCAGACACTCAGCCAGCAGCGTGTAGCAGTCCTCCTGCGCCTGACGCTGCACGGGTGTGTCAACGACGGCCACGTACACCGGCCGCGCGCGCGCGCACCGCCTGCATCGCGCTCGCGTTGGTCACCGTCGCGGCGTTGGCCGGCATCTGCGGCACGCTGCGGCCAGACGGCGTTGATGGGCCGCCCGACGACGTGGTCAACTCGCCCTCGCCGAGCTCGGCCCAGCAGCTGCGCGTCCGTGTTAGGCGCGGTCCTCACACAGTTGTGACGCGCACGGCGCACCCGGCCAGCACCACGCCGAGGTCGTTGAACAGGTGCGCGACCTTGAGCAAGAACCTGTCGTACTGGTCTGGCGTGGCCTCCTGCACGCGGGCGCGGGAGAGGGCGTTGACCCATGGCGGCGCGTCGTGCGTCCACCGAGCGCACCACAAACTCGGTCAGTATCCTCGGCAGCTGCAACGCCTGCACCAGCTGAATCTTGCCCAGGGGCTTCATGCCTTTGAGCACGATCTGGCGTGCGCGCGCGCGAGAGAGCGTCAGCGTCGTGCTGGCGGCGCGTCGGGTAAACGTGCCTCGTTGACACACTCGCAAGCGGCCTCGCGCAGCTGCATGTTGTTGAGGAATGTAAAGAGGGCGTCGACGAAGCGCTTGCTGACGATCAAGTTGACATCGATCCACTCTGCGATGCCGCGTGAGGGGCTGTGAGCGGTATCGCACGCCGAGGCCAGCCGCACCGACGTAGACCTTGACGACGTCGAGGCATTGCGTCGCGAGGTCCGGGTGATCGCGGTAGTACTGCACAAGCAGGTTGTACCACACGTCGACGACGCGCACAATGTCACGCTCGCGCATCGCGTCCTTCTGCTCGGCGGCGGTCGCGTGCGCGTGAGTGCCTGCGTTCACAAGCCGCACACGCACGCACCAGCTGCGTCGCGTGCAAGGCCTCGGCGTCCGAGCGCAGGATCGTGCGCGAGATGAGGTCGTCGTCGATGGTGCGCATGATGCGCAGGAACATGTCGACCAGCGGTGGCCCTGCGGCGCGCACGGGGTGTGAGCGGTCGCGTCGCCGTCACTGCCCGCGCGACGCCGCACCCTGGTCTAGTAGCGGTATGAGGTCGTCGAAGAAGCTCTGCCACGTCGAGAGGTACCCGGCGCCGAAGAGGCCAACGATGATCTGCGCAAATTTGTTGCGCGTGGCTGCGCGTGCGTGCGTGAGCCGCATTGCAGCGGAGAGCGGGGCCAGCGCACCGCCGGTCTCGAGCTGGCTGCGCGCGGCGTAGTCCTTGGATAGGAACACGAGCAGCGACCCGCGGAGCACGGCGATATCCTCGGGCGACATGTGGCTGCGGCCCGCGTGTGTGTGTGTGTGTGTGTGTGTGTGTGGGAGGCGCGTCAGTGGGCGGCGAGCGCGGCGGCCGTGCTGCACGCACCGCTGGCGCACGGTCTCCTCGGTCGCCTGCAGCGCGAAGAACTTGCTCTCGACCGTGGCCCCGGGGCACTGGTAGTAAAAGTCAATGAGCAGGCGCCAGCTGCCGGCCGCGCTCTTGACCTGCGTCAGGTACTCGATCGCCTGCGTGTGCGCGGCGCATGTCAGTCTTCACGTGCGCTGGCTGCGACGCACGCGCGTGCGCGCCTGGCTGCGTAGCCCTGGCGGCACGCTCGGGTCGACGCAGCACTGCACGGCGCGCTGCAGGCTGTCCTCGAACGTGTTCATGGCGCCGCCCGCGACGCGCCCTCAGCGCCGGGGGTGCGCGACGGTGCTTCTTGTGCGTCCCGCGCGGCGCACGCGACGGTCACTATGCGCGGTCCCGCGGTGGTCGCGGCGGCGGTGGCCTGCTCGGCCGCCACCACGTCAGCCACCCACGCACCCCCCCCCCCCCCCCCACACACACACACACACACACCGAGCACTGCCGAGCACCAGCGCGGGAGCACTGCGGGTTGCACAACGCGGTGCGCGAAACGAGCGCACGCCGGAGGCGAGTCGGCAGCTAACTCGGCATGCACGAGTCCGCACAGCAGACCAGCGCACGCACAGGCACAGACACCCGGGGCGACCCCCCCTTCCCCGAGGGCGCGCGGCAGGCGGCGGAGCGAGGCGCGAAGGTGAGGCGCACAGAGAGAGCGACCTCAGCGGCCACGATGGCAATGCGATGTTTGCGTCGCGCGCCTCGTGGCTCATATGGTGCGGCAGCCGTTGCGCCGCGTCCGCGTCCGCGTCCTGCAGCACTCACGCCGCGGCGCCCGCGCGCGCCCAGGGCAAGGCGAAGAAGACGCGACGCTTCGCCGAGGTCAAGCGGCTGCTGAGCCCGCGCGACCCGCGGCTGTGCGTGCCGCCCCTCTGGTCCGTGCGACGCCGCACCGCTCACACGCGTGATACCGCAGGCGGGCGAACCAGGACAAGGCGCAGGAGAAGCAGGAGAAGGAGGCGCAGGACGCGGTCAAGCACATGTGCGCGCGCGCTTGCATGCCGCGCCGTGCCGTTTGCTGACCGCGCGCGCGCAGTCCGCAGGTGGCGTCGTCGCTCTTCTTCAAGTACAACACGGCGCTGGGGCCGCCGTACCACGTCCTGATCGACACCAACTTCATCAACTTCTCCATCTCCAACAAGCTCGACATCGTCCAGGCCATGATGGACTGCCTCTACGCCAAGTGTTCGTCGGCCTATGCACGCGCCCCCGTTGCTGACCTGCTGCGCCAAAGGCATCCCTTGCGTCACCGACTGCGTCATGGCCGAGCTCGAGAAGCTCGGGCCCAAGTACCGCCTCGCGCTGCGGTGCGCCCTTGCCGGCGTGCGCGTGCGCTGGTCATCGGCGGGCTCACCGCTCGGCGCACCAGCATCGCAAAGGACCCGCGCTTCGAGCGGCTCACGTGTACGCACGAGGGCGACTACGCCGATGACTGCCTTGTGCAGCGCGTCAACGAGGTGCGCCGGCGCTGCTGCAGGCGCCGTTCCTGACGCCCGTGCGCGGCCCGGTGCACGTAGCACAAGATCTACATCGTCGCCACAAACGACCGCGACCTCAAGCGCCGTCTGCGCAAGGTGCCCGGTGTGCCGATCATGTACATCAGCAACCACCGCTACCGCGTCGAGCGCCTGCCGGACGTGCTCGGGGGCGGTGCGCGGGCCCGCACGTGACTGCTGCGCACAGCTCACACGCGCGCACAGCATCGCTGCCGTGATGGGGATCGTCAATGTACATGTACACCACAGCGCGGCCTCACTCGGTCCACTGCGTGGCCCAGCGCTTGATGAAGACGGGGCAGTCGGTGCGCCGGTTGATCGCGGCCTCGATCTGCGCATTGACCACCTGCAGCGACACGAGCGCAAACTCGCGGTGGCCCCCGCCCGCCGCCGCGGCGCCGCTGCCGACCGGCCGCACCAGCTCGCACACCAGCAGTCGCTCGTACGCCTGCGTGCAAGGCGGTCAGCGGTCGCCCCTCCCGCGCACACAGCAACAGCGCGCGCGCGCCTTGAGCGCCACGGGTTTGCTGTACAGCTCGACCGTCACCGACGTGTTCTTGGCCATGAAGGCGCGGTACTCGTCGTAGGCCATCTCAAAGTTGAACGCTGTCTGCTCGCGCTTGTCGACCAGGCGTCCCATCGCGATCACCAGCGACAGCTCGAGCAGCGACGCGCCCACGAGCGCCTGCACCTTGGGGTCGGGGGTAAGCGTGGCCGCGGCCGTCTGGAAGTGCGCGGGGTTGGGCAGCGCGGGCTCGTCGCTCCCGAGCGCAGCGACGACGAGGTACTGGCATCCCACGTCAGCGCCGCCGCCCGACTGGGCCCCGCGCACGCGCACCGCGAGGCGCATCAGGGCCGACACGTCGCGCCCGAGCTCAAACACGCCGCGCACGACCGCAACGTAGTCGTCGCTGTGTCGCAGCTTCTGTACGCGCAACGCGTCAGCGATGCACGGCGCGTCGCCGGCGTCGCCCACCGCGACACTGTCGTTGAAGCGCTTGACGAAGCGCGCGCTGGCAGCGCTCTCGGGCAGCGTGAGCGTGCGCTCGAGCAGGTCTAGGCACGACCCGAGGCTCAACAGCGGGCGCACGTCCATACTGCGGTGCGAGAAGCGCGACTTGACACGCTTCTCGAGCAGCTCGACGGCGTCCTGTGCGGCCCCGTTCAGCCCGTCAGCGCAGCACCGGCGCCGTGGGCACAACGCGGCCGCACCAGCCGGCACGTCACGGCGACGACGGCGATCGGGCTGCTCTGCGACTGGACAATGTCGAACAAGTTGTAGAGTAGGGTCTGCTTCGGGTGCAGCGCAAACTGGTCAAACTCGTTCAGCACGAAGACGATGGGCGTGGTCGTGCGCGCGTCGCCCGTGCGCAGCGTCGTCAGGAGGAACGCGAGCGTCTCGGCAAACGAGCCCTGTACGCGCAGTGAGCGGGAAGCCGTGGGCACGCCCGGTCCTGCAGTCCAACACACGAACGAGCGCTGCTCCAGCTGCTGCTCCACCGCGAGCTGCCACGCGATCTCCTGCAGCGCCGCCCGGTCGTCCGTGAGCACGAGCCCGTCCAGCTGCACGACCAGGTACGCCCGGCCGTCCTGCCCTGCGTAGCGCTCGCGCAGCGTCTGCAGCGCCGTCTCGACGATCTGCCGCCGCTGTGCGTGAGCCCCGCCGTTGCGCTGCACCGCCGGCCGCGCGCGCACCGCCGTCTTGCCGCTGCCGCGCGGGCCCGTGATCAGCTGCGAGTTGCTCTCGGCGTGCTCAATCGTGCGCGCCAGCAGCTCGGCCAGATCGCTGCGCCAGCGTCAGGCGGGCACGCATCGGCCTGCCCTCCCCCCGGCGGAAGCAGCCGCACCGCGCCTGCTTGGCCGCGTTCTCCAGCAGGCCCGCCGCCGGCACACGCGCCGTGACGCGCTGGCGCAGAAGCGCCGATGCCATCCGACCGGACCTTGTGGAAGGTCTTGAGTCGAATATTATCAGCGTCTGATCATGTGTTCTGTCTGCCCCACACACATCATTGCCCTGGCCCGCTCGCCGGCGCCGCGCGCTGCTGCACCTTGGCGCAGATGTAGTGCACGACCGAGTTGTTCGGGAAGCTCGCAAACGCACTTGCGCGGCCGAGTGAGCGACACGCAGCGCTCACGCGCGGCCGCGCACCTGTTGCCGATGCGCTTGTTGCAGACGGGGCACATCGTGTCCTTGTCGACGCGCACGCGCCGCGAGCGGTAGTGGATCAGCTGCTCCTGCACCTGCAGGTGCTCCGACTTGAGCAGGTTGCGCATGACGAGGCCGTCGTGCCGCTGGCGGCTGTCCTCCTGCAGCACGGCCTTGATAAACGGGAACAGCTTGCTCACGTTGAGCGTGGGCGGCAGGAGCTCGAGGGCCTGCGCGAAGGGACAGACGGGCATGCTCAGGTGGCCGCGGGCGCGCTTGCGGGCGGCGCCGCACCTTGGCCGCATCCATCTTGCTGTAGTGCTTGGACAGGAGCTCGAGCGCGGGCTCGATCAGCGACGCAATGTCCTTCGGTTCGCCCTCGGGCTTGAGGTACACGCGCAGCAGCGACAGGTACACGTCGCGCGCGTCCTCGCGCTCCGGGTCGTAGTTCTTCTGGCAGTACCTGAGCGCGCGCGCGCGTATGCCTAAGCGGCTGCAAAAGCACGCGCATGCCCGCGTGCGCAACGCACTCCTCGGCCATCTTGAAGCTGCGCATCTTGTACGCGTAGATCATCAGCGCGGCGTCGTGCTGCCCCAGGCGCGACAGCAGAATCGCGCGCTCTTGCAGTGCTGTACCAGCAAGCGTGGTGAGCTTCGACCACACCGGCGCATTTGTCGCGCACCCGAGTCGGGCAGCCGCGGCAGGATGCGCTCGGGCGCGTACGACGTCGAATGGTCAAGCAGGTTGATAAGCTTCTGGCGCGCGGCGGACGGCTTGTCTGCGGCGGCAGCGCTGCGCGTGAGCGAGACGGTGGGCCAGACTCGCCACGCACCCTGTGGGCCCGCCGTGCTTAGCTCGCCCTTGGCCGCGTCGATGTAGAGCGAGAGCAGCTGGTTGTGGAACTCGGGCGTCTGCGGAGTGCGCGCGCATGAGAGGGCACCCGGTCACGCCGGCGCAGCGCTCACCCTGTCCTTGCGCTGCAGCACGATGTGCTCCAGGTAGCGGACCGTGAGCGACGGCGCGTTCTGATACAGGTGATTGAGGATGACGTCGCGCGGCAGCTTCTCGCTGCCCGGGTAGTCCTCCGTGAACACCTGTGCTCGGCGCGTCCAGCGAGCGCGTCCGGGGCTGAGCGCGCGCCTGGTCGCGCACCCGGAATCCCTCCTCCATGTCGGACTTGAGCACCCACGTCGAGAACTGCAGGATCAAGTCGACGTGCTGGCCGCCTGTGCGCCACGCGCGTGTGTGTCAGCGCCCGCCCGCAGCCCGACGCTGCACCACCTAGCCGCTGCAGGTACGCGACCGTGTGCGATGGCCCGCTGAGCGGCCCGTTCGGCGTCTGGCCGAACCTGTCGCGGCGGGTGAGCTGTGCGCACGAGCGAGCAGGGGCACGCACTTGGCCAGCAGCTGCAGCGCATCCATATGTAGCTCCTTGCCAAAGTACAGCTCAACCAGCTCGTTGTATTTCTGCGGCGGCGGCCTGTCAGCTCTTCGGTCGCGCGAGAGCACGCGGCCGCGCACCCTGTGTTGCTGCAGCAGCGCCACGCTCTCGGCCAGGTTGCACTGGTTGGGCAGGCGCAGGAGCGGCCCGACCAGCGAGGCGTTCGTGGCTAGGTACGCCTTAAGTAGCGTCGTGTCGATGATCTGCACGGGTGTGAGCGCTGCGCCCCGTGTGCCAGTGTGCCGCGTGCCTGTGCCATCTCCTTGAGCGAGGTCGACATGGGCGGCGCGGCGCCCGCGGCGGCCTCGTCCGTGTACGGCTTGATCACGGCCGGCGCTCGCCCGTCTGCGCCGCCGGCGACGGTGAGCGCCTGTGCGCCTCGCCGCGCGCACACACTGCTCTGCGCCGTCTGCTCGGCCTGCGCCTGCAGCTGCTGCTGTGCCTGCTCCACGAACGACTCCTCGTCCTGCTTGCTCAGCTTGGACAACATCGTGCGCCGGTCCGTGAGGAACTTGATCAGCGCCACAGTGGCCTTCTCCAGGTCCGGGCCCTCTGCGCGCGCGTGCGGCTCAGCGGCGGCGAGGGCCACACGGCAGAAAAAAAACGCGCGCACCGAGCCGCGGCGGCCGGATGGGCACGTTGAACGACGTGCGCAGCTCGGTCGCGAACGACGGGTACAGGCTGATGACCTGGACAAGGCAAATGAGCGACGACAGGCGCGCGCATGCACACGCACCTCAACGGGGTCGGCGTTGATCTCCTGGAACAGCACGATCGCCTTCTCAAAGTTCTTCTTCGCGAACGAGTGGTACGCGTACTGCCGGCGCACGCTCCGCAGCTTGTCCTCCTGTGCGCGCATGCGTTCGGTCACGGCTCGCCAGGTGTTTGTGGCGGCAGGCGCACCCGCTGCCTAATCGGCATGTCGGTGACCTGGTCAAGCAGCGCGATGGCCTCCTCAAACTCGCTGTTGGTCACGAGCTCCTCCACCTGCGGCACCGCGCGGCCGCGTCAGCCGCGCTCCGGCAAAATGCGATATGCTGTCTCGCACGCGCCTGCGTCGCCAGCGAGACGGGCACAAGCCGCCAGATGTACGACGCCGCCGCAATGTAGATGACCTCCCCCGTCGTCATCACGCGCGCCTTGGCCAGCTGCGGCAGCGACTACGCAGCCACTGGCATCAGGCATCGCACGCGTGCACAGCGGCGTGGACGCCCCACCTGCACGGTCGCCTGCGTCTCGATCGTGCGCACCTCGACGCCGCGCGGGATAATGCCGACGATGTACGGGAAGCAGTAGCCTGGCGCACGCGCGCGTCTCAGCCTGCACGCCCGACAGTCTCGGACACGGCTCGCACCAAACGTCTCCGGCACATCGTTCCAGTTGAGCCCAAACTTACGCGTGGGCTTGCCGTCGTCGGCGTTCACGAAGATGCTGAAGGCTGTGCGCGGCTTTAGCGGCGCGGCTCGGATGCCACGGCGCAGCGCACGCACTGTCCTTGCTGAGCAGGATCTCGTTGCGCGGGAGCTTGGCGGCGATGGCCTTGCCCTGCTTGATCGCAAACAGCTCGGCCACGGCGCTGGTCGTCGTGTTGACAATGTTGTACTCCTTGGCGTAGCCGACGCAGAGCTGCGCACCGAGCGTGAGGGCAGTGCGGGGGCGCTCGGCACTGCGCACCTTGTCGTTGTGCCACACGATGGTCCGCGCCTTGTCCGGCGCCGGGAACTCCTACGAGCGCGCGCGTGGCATGAGCACGGCCACGCGCCGTCCGCGCGGTCGCCGCTGCCACACCTTGCCCTCGGCAAACTCGGTCCCGTTCCACTCAAACAGGAGCAGCTTCTTGCGCGCCGAGACGCACAGGCGGTACGCGGGCGGCGTCGCGCTCTGCGGCGTCGAGGAGCGTCCCCCGGCGCTGCTGCGGGCCCGGTGCGCGCACACACGTGAGCGACGCGGGCCGGACGCATCGGCGCGATGCGCACCCGCCCGGCGCCGGCCGCCCCGTGAGCGACTGGATGGGCGACACGGCAGGCGCGGCCTTGGGCGGAACGTCGAGCGCGAAGAGGTTCGCGCCCTTGGATTTGGCGATCTGGCTGCGCGGGTTGAGCGTGCTCAGGTCGTGCAGGCTGATGACGCCATCCGACAGGCTCAGCTGCGCGGGCGCGGCGCGAGGCGAGGGTAAGCGCGGTGTCGCGCGCGCGCGAGAGAGAGAGAGGCGCATGCGCGGCACCAGCAGGTCGAGCTCCTCGATCGCCTGCAGCTGCTCGATGGCCTTGCGCGCGAACGTGCGCTTGGACGTGGTGAGCTCGGCGCTGAACGCCTGTCCAGGCTTGTCGCTTGGTGTGACGTCGTACGCCAGCAGCACGCCCTCGTTCGTGCCCGCGAGCAGCTTTGTGCCTGTGTTGCGCGCGCGCTCAGCTGCCTGGGGTCGAGCGCACGCGCCGCGCGCCGCCCGCACCGTGCGCGTACGACTCAAGGCAGACGATCGTCAACGACATTTTCTCAACCAGCGTCGAGACTGCAAACGCCGTGTGCATCGCTGCGGCCGGTCGGCGGGCGTCGCGTCCGCGTCCGGCTGAACAGGGGCTGCACGGCTGTGTGCACCGGCGCGTCAACGTCGAGCGTCCGCGTCGAGCAGCAGAGCGGCTGGCCACAATGTCTGGCCACGTTTGATCGCTCGTCACGTGCCTGCCTTGTTGTGCTCGCGCGCCTCTCGTCTCTCTTGCGCCTCTCCCTCGCGTCCCGTCAACGCCCTCGCGGGCGCCGCGCAAACCCGGCCTAACCGTGCTGACGCTGACGCTCACGCACGACGCGCTCACGCGCGACGCGCTCACGCGCAACCGCAGACAAGCCGCTGCCCTCGACCAAACGCAAACCGCATGGCCGCCGCCGCCGCGAGCGCACTCGGGGCGCCCGTGGCCGGATCGCTGCGCGAGCTGCGCCGCGTCAGCGTGACGGCGCTCATGTCGATGGCGCAGCAGCAGCAGCAGGACGACGTGGAGGACGACCTGAGCAAGGGTGCGGCCGCGACGACGACGACGACGTCAACCACAAACTGACGTTGTCCCGCCCCCTTCCCCCCGCTCACGCGCCCTTCCAGCCCAGAAGCGCCTCAAGCTGCTCAAGACCAAGATCTCGACGCAGAGCAAGAAGAACTTTGTGCTCGAGCGCGACGTGCGCTACCTCGACAGCCGTATCGCCCTCCTGATCCAGCACCGCTCGGCGTTGGACGCGGAGGTGCGCGGTCGCCCGGCCCGCGCCGCGCCGCCGACCGCCGACACGGCCGCCCGCGTGTGTGCGTGTGTGTGTGAGCAGCAGGAGTTGGCCAACTCGCTCGAGGAGGCCGAGCTGACGACGGGCTCGATCCCGGACGAGCGCAAGCGACAAGTGCGTGCGCGCTCACACGCACCTCTCTGCAAAGCCTTGACCGCCCCGGTGCGCGCCGTAGAACTACGGCAACCTGTTCTTCATCCTGCAGACCGAGCCCAAGTACATCGCGAGCCTGACGCGCGTGGTGCGCGCGCGCGAGCCCGCTGAGCCCGCCTATGGTCATTTTCATGCCCCGTGCGCGCGCACCAGGTCAACATGGCCGAGATCGACACGCTGCTGCAGACGGTCATGTTCACGCTGTACGGCAACCAGTACGAGTCGCGCGAGGAGCACCTGCTGCTGTCGGTCTTCCAGGTGCGCCCGGGGTCTGGCCTGCGACGGCGGCTGATACACGGACGCGACAGATGGTCCTGGCGGCGCAGTTTGACGAGATCAAGGACAACGAGATGGGCACGCTCATGCGCGCCAACACGCCCGTGTCGCGCATGATGACGACGTACACACGGTGTGTTTGCGCCGCGCAATGTTCTCCTGGGCTCACGCCGCGGCGTCCGCAGACGAGGGCCCGGCCAGTCGTACCTGAAGACGTGCGTGGCCGACTGCATCAATAAGGTCATCCAGGCCAACGAGAACCTTGAGATCAACCCGCTGAAGGCGCGCGCGCACCCCGTGCCGGCGCATCAAGCGCTGACCCGTGCGCCGACAGGTCTACGAGCAGATGATCAACGACATCGAGGTCGAGACCGGCGCGACGTGCATGCTGCCGCGCACGGTGACGGCGGAGGACGCCGCACTCAACGAGAAAGTGCAGGTGTGCTCATGGGCCACACAGCGGAAAGCGTGCACTCACGGCGCCGGCCAAACGCGCGCAGGAGCTGATCGCGCCGCGCCTGGCCAGGTTGCGCGAGTGGGCTGGCGTGTTTCTCGACACGATCATCGCGTCGCTCAACACGGTGCCGTACGGCATCAGGTGGATCTGCAAGCAGATCCGCACGCTGACCAAGGTTCGCCTTGGCCTGCGCGCGTGAGCCCCCGGCCGCTGACCCGCTGATCGTCTTCTCGCTGCAGCAAAAGTTCGCCGACGCCAACGACTACGCCGTCGCCTCGCTCATTGGCGCCTTCTTCATGCTGCGCTTCCTCAACCCGGCCATCGTCACGCCGCAGGCGTACATGCTCGTGGACCAGCCGCCGTCGCCGTTTGCGCGGCGGTCGATCACACTCGTGCGTCTCGATGTAGCGGCGGTGGTGCGCGCAGGTCGGCTCACACACGTCGTCGCTCAGATCGCCAAGATGCTGCAGAATCTCACCAACAAGCCCAACTACGCCAAGGAGAGCTTTATGCTGCCGCTCAACAACTTTGTTGAGGACAACAAGCACCGCATCAACAAGTTCTTCTACGACCTGTGCGAGGTGGACGACTTTTACGAGCAGCTTGAGGTGCGCGCGTGTGCTTGCGCCTGCGCGCGCAGACGGCTCAGCTGCGAGCGCCCAGATCGACCAGTACATTGCGCTGACGAAGAAGGACCTTTCGCTCAACATCACGCTGAACGAGATCTACAACACGCAGGAGCTGCTGCTGCGCTACATGGACCAGCTGGTGCGCGTGCGCTGTGCCGCCGTCTGCGAGGCGTGACACGGCGGCGCGCCAGATGCCCAACGAGGACGACCACGTGCGCGTGATCCTGGCCGAGCTCGGGCCGGCACCAAAGCAGCTGCCGCGAGGCGAAAACAAGCCGATCCAGCTGCCGCTGTTTTCGCGGTGGGAGACGCCGATCAACGAGGGTGCGACCGCACGAACGTGCGCGCCCGGACCGTGCTCATGCCGCGCGCGCGCGCGACAGACCTCTCCAAGACGCTGCAGGGCAAACGCGAGACGCCGATGGACGTGCTCTACCAAGAGACGAAGGCGCTGTTGGTGCAGCTGCTGCGGTCCATCCCGCCGATGAAGACGCGCGCGCTGTCGCTGCAGGTGTGCACGACGCCGCGCCGCGCGTGCGCCTGCTCACTGCCGCGTCGCACGCAGGCCGTGCTCGACGCCGCAGTCAACATGCGCACCAACCCAACCGTCGTCAAGCGGGGCCAGAAGGCACGCCTGCGCCGCGCCCGCGCCCGCGCTACTGCTGACCCGTGCGCTCGTAGACGCAGGAGAACTTCAGGAAGCTCGAGGCCGAGGGCATAATCTCGGTCGCCGACAACTACGCCGCGCTGACGGCCGAGGTGGCGCAGGTGCGCGCCGCTTGCTGTCGGGCCGTGGACGCGCACTCACGTCCCGCGCAGGAGCTGATGGACCTCGAGCGCGTGCGCGAGAAGGTGCACCAGGAGCTCGAGTCGCTCGAGGCGATCAACCAGACGATCAAGGACCACAACAACTACCTGCGGAGCCAGCTCGAGAGCTACCGCGCGTACCTGCAGAACGTGCGCATGCAGTCGGGCGGCAACACCGTGCGCTCGTCGGGCAACAAGAAGGGCCCGCAGGTGTGTGAGCCTCGCGGGCTGTGCGCGCACGCTGACTCGTGCGCAGTTCCTGGGACCGTTCAAATTCACGCACTCGCAGCTGGAGAAGGACGGCGTGATCGTCGAGAGCGACGTGCCCGAGAACCGGTGCGTGTGCGGCTGGTGCTTGGGCCTGCTCAGAGCTGACGTCGTTGCGTGCGCCAGCCGGAACAACATCTTCTTCAACTTCATGTCGCCGCTGCCGGGTTCGTTTGTAATCGCGCTGCACTACAAGGGTGCGCATGCGCATGCGCCGCGGCCCGGGTGCCGCGTGCTCACGCCGTGTGCGCCAGGCCGCGACAAGGCCATCCTCGAGCTCGACCTCAAGCTGGACGACCTGCTGGAGAAGCAGCAGGTCAACGACCAGACGCTCGACCTCGAGTATGTACAGTTCAACGTCAACAAGATGCTGCACCTGCTCAACAAGACGTTCCTCAAGCACTGACGGCATCTGCGACCGCCCTCCGTCGCCCTCTTCCTCCCCCCTCAGCCTCCCTCTCGTTTGTGTCGCCTGCTCTCGCCCAGCGCCCTCCCTGACGGTTGCTTACTTTGTTTTTTTGCGCGCGTGCCGCTTACCCCTGAGTACAAAATGGATGAGAAACAACATTCAGTTCATTCACGTTCATTCAACATCCACAGGAAAGGAGTCAGTACCTGTCCGTGTTTCAAAAGGAGCGCACCTTTTGCTTCGGGGTATAGGCCCTAGTCACTCACGGTTCAGAGCCCGATCCGGGTCGGACACGGTGTGCAGTGTGTGCCTTGCCGGTGATCTTGTGAGTGAGGGAAGGCTGCACGAATGGTCA